>JZKD02S0617524.1:99945-124187 GCA_000966675.3 Picea glauca
GACTATGTAACCCTGTAACCCCCTGTGTGCAAAGAAAACAACAAGTGGGAGAATGTTGGGTATGTGTTATATTCTTTGCACGAGTAGTAGTGTCTGAGCGCCTGCGCCGGGCACGTAGGGGGGTTAGAGGGGGGTGTAGGGGGCTAGAGCCCCCCACATGGAGGTTCGGGGGAAGCACCCCCGATTTTTTTTTTTTTCGGGCCGAGATATTTTCGGGACGACATATTACCAAGACGACATATTTCTGGGACCACATGATATTAGGTGGTTTTTGGCACATGGTTTTTTGCCGATGGTTTTCTAGTTCCGGTTAAGGAATTAGGGTTTTGGACTAATCCAAGTCATTGGTTTAGGGTTTTGGATGCCGCTGGCTCCTATATGTATATTGTATTGTAAACAATGTAAAACAATGTGTGTCAATATAATATATGTTGGTTTTCCCGGTTTGGGTTTCCAGGTGAAAAATCTCTGTATAATGTTTGTATTTTCCATTGTATCTTTTCTGTTCTTTTCTGAATATTAGTTTGCAGTAGATATTGTACAAGGTTAGAATTTGCAAAGAGTTAGGACTTGTTGTTTCTCTGATCAAATATGGACCCAACCACAAGCTGTCAAATTTGCCATGTTTTCCAGTTTTCTCTCTGCCTTTATCCCATAACAAAAATATAACCACAATCATGAAATCCCTCTGTCTGGCTGACTTGTCGAAATCCTTCTTTACCTTACTCTGATTTCTACAATTTTGATCATAATCCTTTTGTCTGATTTCATCCAATTCGATGACCTGATTGACCCTATTTTGAACTACATCCTACTCTATGGAAATATCCTCAACTGACCCATAAGTAGGAATTCTAAGGTGCACTGGAAACCTAGCCTCCAATCCATAAAATAACTAAAAAAGAATCTTTCGATTTGCTACTTTCTTTGTTATTCTATCAGCCCATAATGCATGTTTGATTTTACTATCCCAAGATCTTTTGTTTTCACTGACTATCTTCTGAACTATGGTCATTAAGTTTTTATTACTTGATTTTGTTTGACCATTTCCTTGGGGATAGTAATCTGATGCATGAGATAAGATAATACCATACTTGAAACAAAAAGATGATATCTCAGCTGAACAAAAGGCCTTGGCATTATCTATCACTATCTTTGATGGGACCCCAAATATAGTTATGATTTTGTCTTCTAGGAAATCCATCACAACCTTTTCAGTTGCTGACTTTGTAGGAATGGCCTCAAACCACTTTGTAAAGTAATTTGTTGCTATGATAACCCATGAATAACCATTACTTGAATTATCATTAACTTCCCAATGAATTCCAAACCCCACTGCTAAAAAGGTGCTTCAACCACCACTGGTCATAAAGGGAGTGCTTCTAACTTCTGCTCTCCTGTGAAAAGATGACATGGCTCACATTTTTGAACAAACTGGTGTACATATGAAAATATCGTGGGCCAATAATATCCTACCCTAAGGCTCTTGTGGGTATTATTTTTAGCACCAAAATGTCCACCACAAAATCCTCCATGGAATTCATCCATTAGTTTCTTTGACTCAACGTCATCCACACATCTAAGGATAACCCCATCAAGATTCTTCCATCCTAATACATCTCTAGTAAGGACATACTTAGAAGATTTTAACCTTAAAGCCCTTTTTTTGTGTCTAACTAGATGGCTTGGACAAGTTAGATTCTTAAGATAGAAGATAATGTCTGTATACCATTCTACTTGTTCAAGCTTTAATAAGTTAGGATGAAACTCATAATTATTAATTTGGCAGATCATACCCAAGGCATTCTCATTACTTTCTGTCAACATTTTAGCCAAGCCTTGACCCTTAATCAATTTTGTAGGTTTGATTTCCAAATCATACTCTTGGATTATAGAAATCCATCTACCCCTTGAGCCTATTCCTTCCACATGAGATAGAACATCCTTAATCGCGGAATTAGGAACATAACCAATCACCTTGGAATATCCAATGAAGACTCTGAAATGTTTGAGTGATTTTACTAAGGCATAAGCCTATTTCTCAAACATGGGATACTCTAGTTATGAATTTTTCAAGGCTCTACTCATATATGCAATGGGTTGTTCATGGCATTGGTCAATTTTTTGAAGCAACACACCAACAATAGTGTCCTCAGAAGCAAAAGAGAAAATTTGAAAGTCCTTGTTGTAGTCTGGGTTGTTAAGGACGGGAGCTTCACGTATGGTAGTCTTAATACTTTCAAAATTTTTCCTACTTTCTTCATTCCATTCAAATTTAACATCCTTCTTAAGTAGCTTATATATAGGTTTCATGATTTCAACATAGTTAGGAATGAACCTATGGACAAACTTGGTTTGTCCTAAGAAGGATTGAAGAGCTTTCTTTGATGTGGGTAAAGGAACCTTACCAATGGATTCAACTCTCTCTGGGTCTAACTTGACCCCATCTTTAGTAATTATCTGGCCTAATAATTTACCTTCAGTCGCCCCAAAGACTGACTTATCAGGATTTAGAGAAATGCCAAATTCTCTACATCTATCCAAAACATGCCTAAGGTGGTTAATGTGAGTTTTCCCATCCTTAGAAAATACTGTCAAATCATCTTGATATATTTCAATCAACTTCCCAATCAACCCCATAAAGGAATAATCCATAGCTCTCTAAAAAGTAGCTCCAACATTTGATAAACCAAATGGCATTCTGAGATATTCAAAGGTTCCCCATGGAGTAGTAAAAGTTGTCTTATGCTTATCTTCTGCTTTAAGTCTGATTTGATTATAACCTAAAAAAAGATCAAGCATGGAAATCATTCTTGATCATGTTACCCTTTGAAATAAGGTTTCCATATTGGGAAGGGGGTAGTGGTCTTTTGTGCAAGAAATGTTTAAATTCCTGAAGTTAATGCATATCCAAATTTTTCCAGTCTTCTTCCTAGTAACAAGCAAATTTGAGCACCATGAAGAATGTCTAGTTTGTGCAATGATGCTTGCTTCTAACATTTTATGTAACTCCTGTTGGACCAAAGGAGATAGCTTGGGGGTTAACTGTCTCAAATTATGTCTAAAGTTTTTGGTTTCTTCCTTGAGAGGGATGACATGCTAAATTACATCCTCCCTATAGACTCTAAGTTCATCATAACTGAATGCCAAGACATCCCTATATTCCTTTAATAACTTAAAAATTTCATTCCTTTCTTCCATAGGATTAGTCTTGCCTATCTTCACCATCCTAGGATCTTCATTAGTTCCAATGTTGACTTCAAGGTAATCACATAGTTTTTTCTTTGATTCTTCTTTTTTCTTATGACCATCCTGTCTATCAAAATCCCTTTCTGAAGATATCACTCGCCTAGGGGGCGCTTTTACCTCATCACCAATTTCCGTGTAATTACAAGCCTCTTATTTCATACTAATGCCTAAGTCTGAAAATTCATGAATGTGAGTTAAGAACTTAATTACTTATTTTTCATCATCAAAAACCTGCCAATGATCCACGTTATTAGGAACTGAGGGTCTAAAAATCACTTCAACCAAAATATTATCATGAATTAAACTATCTGGAAGCTGAAGTGTGGAAGAAATGATTGCAAGCTCATCTGCCTTTAAATTCTGTTATCTAGGAATAGCAATCAAGTCTATAGCATCTAGGTCCTTCATTAAATCCCAAATTGCATTCCTATATCCTTTCAATCTTTCAGACTTACAAGAAAATTTACTTTTTAATTGTTGTATAACCAAGTCTAAATCCCCTTTGATGTTTAGACATATTATACCTCTATATTTGCAAATTTCTAAACCAAGGAGAAAATATTCATTCTCAGCCACATTATTGGTTGTATCAAACTCCAATCTATAAGCAAATTTCAACACTTTACTATTTGGAGCTTGAAGCACAATTCCAACGCCTTTTCCTTCTCTAGAAAAAGCACCATCAAAATTCATGTACCAAACTTTGACTACTTCATTATCTTGGAATTTATCTTCTAAGGGCACAATGGAGTTAGACAAAATGGCATAGTCACCAAGACCCTCATCAGTAAACTTTAACTCATTCTTGGGGTTTCTTGGTTCTTCAACATGATACCTTCTATACACTTCCCTAGTTAACTTGAATGTGTTTTCATATAGAGTAGGGATAGTATCATAAGATAAATCCATTTGTAAACTACCACCCAAATATGTAGCTTCCTTTCTATTCAACAACATTCCCCAAGCATCCGGAACATCAATCACTACAATATCCATTTCAAACATGATATCCAAAAATACTGCTAAGTGTACTTGCAAACCTTTAATCAATCCATGCACTTCAATCGTTTTACTATCCATGGAACAAATGTTATGGTAAGGCCTAGATATTCTTAAGTTAAATTGTTTTGTTACTTTCTTAGACATAACATTAGAACTTGCCCCTAAATCTAGCATGCAATTGTGTAAATCTTTGTTATTCACAAGTAAAGAAAGGTAGAAAGGCAAATTCTTTTCATTTTCCCTATCCCAATTCTGTAGAATTATTGGTGCATCCTAGTAAGCCATGGTTGGTTGTTTCTCAATAGAACTCTTAGGATCATATTCTATGGATTTAAGTATCTTTTTCCTTTGTGAATGGATCTTCATAATTTCTGATACCGACACTAACATTTTTTCATTACTCAACCATCCACCTAAGTCAATATTCAAATATGTATTAATAGGCACATTAGACTTAGAAGGAGATACCTTGGGAACAATATTTTGATCTTTATATTGACCTTTATTTCCATTCCTTTGGTATGTAATGCCTTTATACTTAGCCATTTCTGCAACCTGTTGGGGCGTGGGCCTGGGCCCATACTTTTCTATTTCTTTATCAACATTACTGTTCATGTAGTTTCCACTACTTCCATCAAAACCCATCCAATCATATATGCCACCATAGTATATTTCACCAGATATTTATTTGTTCATTTCCTTGAGTTCCATAATCACCGTAACAATCTTCAAGGAAAACTAGACATGTTGACTCCTCATGAAACCACAAGGTCTATAGTAAGGTATGGAGTGATGATCTACCAAGTTGGTGGATTCAAAAGGATTAGGTGGCCTTTGATCATTTTGGGGAGGTCTTCTTGGCCACTTATCATTTGGCTTTTTTTGTTGTCTATTGTTATGGGACCTCTCCATAGTGATCAACCTATTTTGCAAAGCATTGATCTGATTGGTACGATTTATTTACATTTTCTTAATTAACTGGGTCAATTCCTTAATCCCATCACTTGATGATCCTTGAACCTCATCCTTCTTCTATTAATCATTAACCTTTGAAGAAGAACCTCTCATGAAACTGGGAATGTTGGTCTTCCTAGCCTCAAGCATATTCTGTTCAATTCTCACAGTTGTAGCTTGTGTTGCTTCTAAAGTTTGAGGATGCTTATCCCTTAAGGCATACCTCATTTCACCCTCAAATTCCTTGATATAATAGATCAAAATTGTAGTATTTGAAGGCTTAATGTCATTATGAAGGATTTTCACCAAGATATTAAACTTAGTGTTAAATTCTACCACCATTTCATTTTATTTCTTATGGCTAGTGGTAAGAGAAACAAGCTGAAATCTATGTTTTTTTTTATCACCCCATCTCGTCCTAAATTCATTCAATATCTCATCAATGGTGATAAATTTTTGTGCATCAAAATATATAAACCATTTGGCAACATCTCCTTCCAAAGAGTACAAAAAAAAAGTCATTTTCACATCTTCTTCATCATGACCCCCACGATATCTTTCCACACACATCCGAAAATTTAGGATATGCGTTTTGGCACTTATAGCATTATTCCCCTGAAAGGTAGGAAACTTTTCAATGGATTTTTTAGGAACTACGTGAGGGGCACCTTGGACTACTCCTCAATGACAACATCAACACTCAAAAATCACAAGGACACTTAGAAGATTTGAAAGCTTTAAACACAAGTGTTGCACAATAATTAAGGCACTTAGTTAATTAACCACAAAGAATTTCTTGTAGATGAGATTGGAAGATTATATTTGCAAGTGTTTAATCTTAAGATATGTCAATTTTAACCAAGATTGTTGATTTCTTAGTGAGTTAAGGGTTTTAAGATTTGAAAGATTTTAATTACGCTAACTAAGTGTTTGACCAAAAACCTCCTCCCCCAATTACCAAATGGTTGTTGGATGCTCAAGAAGTTAGGAAATGAGGCCTACCCTAGCTTCACAGGTCAACTCTAATAAACCGAGTACTCCCAGAAAGGACGTTGTGTGCCCTGAGACCATCCCCGTCCTAGCACCTTCCGTTGCCTTCCTCAATCCCCATTTTAGATGGAAAATATGGTGGTTTTAGGTGCCCTATTATGTCTATTAAGTTTATATATCAATTGGTTAAGTGTTTAGGAGTATTAGAGAGTGTTTTAATGACTTTAATTTGCCTTAAAAATATGATTTTATGTCAAAAACAAAACTTTATGCACCTTATAAAGATGCGTTGTTAAGCATGAGAGTTAAGCACATTAACACATGTAAAGCATGTAAATATAGAGCTGAAATAAATCTTTAATGCATCACCATTAGTTAAACCACAACATGGAAAGCTTGTAAAGAATGCTAATGAAGAGGGGCAAGAATAGCTTGCCAAAGAAAAAGAGAGAAACTCAAGCTTATTACCACTAATGTTATGATTGTCAAAGCATTATGAGAGAATGTTAAGTGTGAAGAATAAAGCTCAAGATTTAGACATGTGCCTACATTATCAACATATCCAACAACACATTAACTTAAGTGATGACAAAAGTATGAGATAGCATGAAAGAGAGTGTTACCTATTATACCATCAATGCATTAAACCATTTAGTGTTGGATTAGAGCATGTAAAATGAAATATATCTTGAGATAGCTTAGAACATGCAAGTAATTTGTGCCCCAAGGGCCTAGGCTAAATATTAATGTGTGAATGAGATCTAAATCTAGAATATTTTAAGCATCAAAGCTTTATGAAATCAATAACACATTATTTATCCAAGCCTTACGATTTTGGGGATGTGTCTCCCAAGGTGTAGGCAATTATTAAGACGAGAAAAGATTGAAAGAGAAAGAGAAAACAACAACCACTATCAACAACTAAATCACTTGATAACCCCACATATTATCTTAGGTATATGACTTGAAATGAAAAAAATTTAAAATAAACCTAACCCTAACCTCACACGTGGGAGGTAGATCGTACCAATTCTCCTCCCAAGCTATGAGCCACTAAAAAATGACTAGAAATGAATGGATCTATGCACAAGAATCTAGAAAAGTGAAGAGAAAGGTTGAGACTTGTTACCCACTTGAAGAGAAGGGTCTTGGAATGTTGTGTGGCTGATTTTGGGAAACATAAACCCCTCAACCTGATAAGAACCTACAAAAACCAACAAGTTATACTTGCTGGAAAAGCTACACACAACAATATAGATGAAGAAAAAATTATGTTTTCAGGGAAGAAATTTTTCACATAAACATTTTATGAAAAAAATAGATTAAGATGACCAATCTATGATGTTAATCTAGATGAAATATTATGTGAAATGAACAGAAAGAAAATAATGAGTAAAGAAGGATAAAAGAAGGAGTTTGAGTGAGCTTTGAGGGAGGACTCTTTCTTGAGGCAATTCCAACAAAACCCTAGAAGCAAACCTGGAAAACTTGACAAGATATGATGCATACAAGAAGATAATATGGTTGAATATGCTAACAAAATGAAATACTTGCACCCTATTAGCAAACCCACATATATAGATCAACAATAATACTAGTTGTTAGATCTACCCAAGTAAAACACTTTACCCAAGACCCAACTCTATGCAACCATAATGCCAAATTCACAATATTACCTAATGTGTAAGCAAGAAACAATAATACTCATTGCTCTTCCAATATCCTCCAAAGATTCTCTTTATTAATCAACAATAGATCTTGGAGAAATTCTTCCTCCAAAACCCTCAAGAGAAAAAGAATGGATGCAAGATGGACAAGAAGGAGAGAGGGATGTGGTGAAAATCAAGTAGCATAACAATAGATCAAGATATGGTGATGAATAAGTTAGGAGAGGAAACCCTACCTCTTTTGTATCAATTCCAAGTGTCCACCACCAAGCACAAGATGAGATCCGAAGGAGGGGGGCGCAACTCTAGGGTTTTGGCTAGGGATTGTGAGTGGGAGGTGAGTTGTATGGTGTTGGGATCAAGAAAAGGGTGATGTGGAGATATAGGGAGGTCACATTACTAGGTGGAGGGGCCCCTATCTCAATAAAACCAATTTTCTAGGGTTTTTCCATGAAGGGGGGCGTAACTTCCCCTAGGGGGGTGCAAGGGTTTGAGAGGGTGAAGTGAATGAGGGGTTATAAAAGGTTGGAAAAGGTTGGGTTGGGTA
Source organism: Picea glauca (assembly GCA_000966675.3). Classification (NCBI taxonomy): domain Eukaryota; kingdom Viridiplantae; phylum Streptophyta; class Pinopsida; order Pinales; family Pinaceae; genus Picea; species Picea glauca. The sequence continues at coordinate 108,355 of JZKD02S0617524.1, forward strand.
GGTTTAGGTTAGGAAATATCTCTCTTGTATTTTTCCATCTTTACATCACCCTTTTTACTCAAAAATAAAAAAATAATTTTTTGCTATGTCATGACCTAGCAATTAAAATTGTTGTTTTTTACTTACTAAGACTCCTGGTGGAAAAAAACATAGAAAAAGTTGTCCGACTGAGGTGAAACTTGGTCCAAGGGTGTAGGGGGTCTCATTCCATTTATGTTGAGAAAAAATACCCCTATCAAAATTCCAAGGACCTAGTTTATACAATTTTTTCTCAAAAATAATTAATTAATTAAATAATTAAAGCTCCAAACTTAGGGAAATTTAATTAAAAATTAATTAATTAAAAAAAATTAATCTAGGCTCGATGGAATTCTGCAAAACTTTATAAGATATCATACATGGTCATTTACATCATTCCTAAACAATAGTTACTAAAGGATAATCCCATTAGAACGCCTTTCACCACTTTGAGGGAATTATTGGAGGTGTGACGAAAAAACTCAAGGCAAATGAATAAGGCTGAAAAGCCCAATTGATAACCTAAGGATAAAAAACCTTGGGTGAAAGGAACTCTCCCAATGAATCCATCCCAAGGTAACTGACCTAAATATGATCAATGCAAACCTATTACATTATTAACCCACGTAGGGGTGCAGAAATTCCATTTACAAAAAGAAGTGTTGGGGCCAAAAATGCCTTGTAGAACCAAATAATCTTCGTCAAATGAGAATATGATGATGCATCTCTTCATGCAACATGGATTTGACCCCCTAGATGAGAATATGATGATGCATAACTTCTTTTAAGTGAGTTTTTTTAGGTGCGGATTGAAATTTCCTCACGAGTCCTACAACCTACATGATGTCAGGTATTGTTGTTGTTGAATAGAGAAGACTTCCAACCATTGATCTGTACATCGTTTGGTCTACCTTTGGTGACTCATCTTCTAGTCTTAGTGATAGCAAGGAAAATCCCCCTATTACTATACTGGTTCGAGGTACAGGAAGAGCACTAACTTCCCTTAAAATACAATACTATTCCTAAGCTATCCCAAAACTATCTAAACTTAAAGGACAAGAGAGAGGAAAGTAGGTGTACCTTTGTTCCTAATGTCCAGTGTAGACCTCCTTCATCTTTGTAGCTTCTTGGATTGTTGGTCTCCTCCCAAAGTTGACCTACAAAAAATTAGAGAAACTACACTACTATATATATGATCTCTACTTATCAGTATTAATGTTATATATAGACTTAGATGCATTAATCAATAAAGCATAAAGATACAATGTATTGGGCCATGAAAATAACTATTTTATTCAAAATGAAGATTACAAAGATTACAACCTTCTTATTGGCAAACTATCTACGAACCAGGTCCAGGCTCCTCTTATTGTTTCTCCATGTGCATCATTCCCATGCTTGCCTCTCATAACCAACTGATCTCTTTGGGAAAAGGGATAGGATTGTGTAAGGAGAAAGGGCTAGAGGGGGAATGTTGAGGCCAAATCTCAAAAAGGGATGCAAAACTTGGGCTAGAAGGGGAAGGTATTTTGGCAAATTTTCTTTGTTCTCTTTCATGTTGTTGAAATGAGACCCCAAGACCTACTTTTATATGAAAAAAGGATGGTTATTTAGTTTATTCAGTTTGGGGACATGCTACAATGGATGAAATGGTTGGGAAACCCTCGATATCCCGTAAACTCCTCCAAATTCTTTTCATTTATATATTTTTTGTAACTTTTGTAGGTAAACACGAGTTGTCTAGCATGTAGATCACATATGTACACGGGATGTATATTATATAGCTAGCATGTGTACATGAGCTATAGTTTAGTGGGGCACATACATGTTCCAAAAAATGGTTTTTTAAGAAGGATCCTCTACAGTAATTTGGAAAATTGTGTAAGTGGAAAGGCCAATGCCATGTATGCATATGTATGGAATTTTTGGACTATAACAAATGGCCCCTAATGTGTGAGGTCAGAAGAGAAACTGATGGCCGAAATACATTACAATGTATTTACTAGTGGGAAGGAATGCATTCGAATGAGCCCGAGACTAGAGTTCGGGAGGTGCCATTTGCAAAAAAATGATAATTTATGAGGTGGGCATACCCATGCTCAGGATGAACTTATCATGGTTTCCAATCAAAGACACTGTAGATCCATGTCATATAAATGTCTATAAAGTGTAACAATGAGAAATACATAGTGGATCCACATCTCAAAATCATTTGATGATATTTAAATACAATATAATATGCATATTCAAGAAACATTAACGCCTACGGCTGGATATGAGGAGCTTCATAACTTGAGCAACAAATTTAAGATATTCATAGCTCAGGTAGTAGTACAATAGGAGTGCAAGAATCACTACTATGAGTTCTTCGACATGTCTTCGAGGAAAGACTGGAGGATATCGATCATCAGGCACATAAATTCATCAATTTTGAATCTGGACTTGACTTGACTCTCGGGGTGGCCAACTCATGAAGGTCAAGAGAAAAACTGTAGAATGGCCAACTCAGGTTGGATAAAACTTCCCTTGGAAAAAAGCATGAAAAATGATGAGACTCGGGAAACATAATATTGACATAAGTATGTGATACAGGAGGCACCACAAACTCTCCATATGTTTGGAAGAGTAACAAAATAGAGGAGGACACAAATTTATGTAGTGAGAACAACTTCCTAAGCTCATACTAGATCTCAATGCTTGGCAAAAAAATAGAAGGATGTGCTTTGTCCAAGGGTGCCTATATTGCTACCCAAAAAAGAGAATGTATATCCCATCCCCTCATTTTGGAATATTTGTTTTTTTTGTATTTTTCAAACTTTTAATGAGCTTCAAAAAGAATAAAAGAATGCTATGTTAAAAAGGAGGAACGAGTGTCATGGGTAAGAAAACTAGTTCCAAGTGCATGGAACATACTGATTCTTAGTGAAAGGAGACATGTGCAAGATAAGGACACTCAGGAAAATTCTTCCATGGGTCAAGGTGTCATATCGCAAGGGAAAAAAGTGATGCAAGGCTTGCATTTAAGGAATGGTTTGAAGGTTTAGTTAATAGCAACATGAATCCAGAATTAGGCCAAAGACACAAGGATGAGAAATGTGATGCGATGAAGTATGACACAACATGAATCCTTCCATGTGAAGTTTATGAGCCTAGAGAAGGTAAGATCGGTGGTTTTTCATGTTTAGAGAGACTGAAAAACACTAACAGAAGAGTCTAGAGTGTTTCTTTTTCATAATTAGTCTAGTCGGTTTGAAAAAGGGTTAAACTTATACCAAAAGGACATCTCTTCAAAACTGTTTTAACGAGTGTGGTTGAGACGAGATTACTCGACTTTATTTTCAATTTTAAGGAGTTTGAAAAGAGCGTAACTAAGGAATCACAACCTTTTTCTAAGTTTAGTCTCCTTGTCCCGAAAAAGTATAAAATATAACTTAGGAGAACTCGTTCAGAGAGTGCTTTCGGATCCATCGCATAGGTTTTATGTTCTTCGACGTTTCGGACCAAACTAGTGTGGTCCATCATCTTCTGAGTGAGACAAGTATTTTGAGGCATACATTTTTCCTGGATAATCTATTGGCCGGAAAAAGTGTTAAAATTATGCCAAATAGATGTTCTTTCTAGACCAAGTAACGAGTGTGAAAGGAACAAGGTCACTCGTTGATATTTTCATATTTAGGGAGTCTAAAAAGAGATTAAATATGGACTATGAGGGGTTTCCTTTTTCGTAAGTAATCTCGAAGGCCCAAGAAAGAGATAAACGAAAACCAAGGAGAATGGCCCTTTTTCGAAAATTTAGTCCCTCGGGCTTGAAAAAGGGTTAAAATTACGTGTGAGAATGCTTTCCTAGAGAACCGAAGCTCCTAGGGAATACATTTATTCGTAAATTAACCATCCAGACTGAAAAAGGGGTAAACTATTGCCGAACAAATGTGCATTCAAATTTTAGTTTGACGAGTGTGAAGGGAAACAAGATCGATCGACAATATTTTCAATTTTAGAGAGTCTAAAAAGGGATTAAAAAAGGCTTTGGGGGGGCTTCTTTTCTTAAGTAATCTAAATGAGATTGAAAAGAATAAATAAATTCTCATTAGATGTTTCTTTCAAAGTTTAAGCAAACTTGAAATACAACAAACCATGCTCTTAGGGAGTCCCTCGGGTATAGGCCAGAAAATGATGAAGAAGAATGAGGCTTCAACATGAAGTCATGGAGGGACTAAACAATATTCCCATGCCTATTGATGCAGGAGCATCACTCCACCTCAGCAAACACTCCATCATGCAGACATGTAATGGATAAAGGGAGAGGCATTAACACTCGCATATTTTTTTTTATTTGAGATAATCCTATACAGATTTTCATGTTGTAAGGATGTAAATGCCAGGCCATGCCTTTGTACAGGTAGTGGTTGGATTTCCTTAAAAGGGTTACTTGTAGTAGGCCTAGATCATAGTCAGGTCTGGTTAAACATTTATTAAACTTCAATGTAATATATGAGGTTAGGTGAGAGAGGAAGAGCTCGCAGAGCCCCTCTTTTGTAAGGAGATCTTGCATCAACATTTTGCATAGAGAGAGAACGATAGAGAGGCTAGGGTAGAGAGGCATTAGGAGGTAGAATAGTTATGGGAGAGAGAGCTTGAGAGAACCGGGACTTTTTTATAGTCCAATTTTTGTAAATCATCTGTATAAACACACATAGATAATAGAAAATAATTTTTTCCTGCATATCGTGGGTTTATGTATTTATACATTTTTATGCATTTTTAAGGTTTGAATGCTTAACTAGTGAAGTATTGCACGAGTTTCAATTGTTTCTCATATTTGAGTTTCTGAGTGAAAGGAATGCACACAGTCCTCAAAGAGTGCGTTGACAGAGGTTTAACCTCAAGGGAAATCTTAGGAGGGATATCGTTGAACCCTCATCAGAAGAAGTGCAAAGAGTGCATGGGAGGAACTCTTTATCGATTTCAGAGAGAACCAGAGTTACTGAGGACTTTGTAGATCTCTGCTAGGTTGTCATTGAGCCGGTGCAAGTGTGCATAGAAGAAATCTGTGTTGAGTTTAGTAAGAAACAAAGTTACTGAATACTCTATGAGGAAAAATATCTGCAAGGAGTGCCTCGAGCAGAAGAACGCCAGGAGGGCGAGAAGTATTTATTGTTCAATAAATCCTTCATATTCTAAGTTTGACGAATTTTCAAGAGCACAAAGTGTGCATGGGAGATCAAAATATTCAAGGAGAACAAGATTAGAAGGAATAATGCAAGAAGTGTGTATGAGACAGGCTTATTCTAAGTCCATAAGCTCATAAGAGATAACGCTTTCAGAAGCATAAGTGAGACCCAAAGGAGTCAGGTTCACAGGAGGAAGTTGAAAGGTCGAGACCTTTCGAACATTGACAAAACCTTCTAATATGAAGAAAGTCTAAAGTACACGAGGAGGAGAAAAAACTACTATTTGATCGATTGTGGAGAAGAAGTTGGACCGTTAGATCTACTTTCATGTAGAGGAGGAGCGAGCATAGGAGAAATGAATCTCACCCATCAAATCTAAGCATGTGGACCAATAGTCACTGGATCTAGAGGAACATGCATGAGGTTTCACCCTTTGGACCTGCACAGTAGAGAAGGATTTTCGAAGTCATGAAGTCCCAACATCATCGGAACCATCCATCGGAAGGGACGTGTGGCGAGCGATTAGTGTTTCGTTGATTCGCACATAAAAGAAGTCAAAGGGAAGAATCACAAGAACTCACGAAAGTTGAGTTCACGACATGATAGTGGCCATTTTATCTAGAGGAGCATGAGCCATCAGATTTGAGCACTCCGAAATATGAGAATTTCGAGAGTCGAGAATGTGGAGGAAGTATTAACTTGGAAGTCACAAGTCACAAAATCCCTATTCACGAAGGAGAATATAGACTATTGGATCTATAGGGTATACGTGTCAATAGATCGAGAGATCTAGAAAGAGGCAGAGGTTGAAGTGTTAAAATAGACGAAGCCCAGACATCCAAAGAGAAAAGAGCCATCGATCTGCGAGGGGACACTTGTCAAAAGATCGTGAGCTCCAGAGAAAGTTATGTTAGAGTTTTATTTTCGAGAACTGAAATAGCCGAAGCCCAAAGTGTCGGGGATCCAAAGAATGGAAGCACTGGGGAGCCGAAGAGCCGAAGAAAAAAAGGCCAGAGAGATTTTGGACCATCAGATCCAAAAGGGAGACATGGCGAAGATCTGTGAACTCCAGGTAAATATTTGAAGTAATCTTAGGTCGTTTGCTCTAAGAGGACACATGACAGGATTCCACAGATTTGAGGAGAAGAAAAAGGGTTTGAAATTTCAGATCTGAGAAGTCTAGAGACCTGGAGGAAATCTCGGTCGTTGATCGAGAAGACGGTCGTAGGACCATTGATCTGAGTTAAAAGGTTAGGCATATGAAAGAGGAGCAGAATCGTAGGTTCGAGGGGACAGGTGGCAAGAGATCTTCCACTCTAAGAGATTTCCTTACAGAGCAGAGTGGATTTTGAGAATTGAAACTCTCAGAGGCGGGAAAGGCGGAGTTAACAACAGTCATTGATTCGAATGGGACTACGTGTTGACAGATCGTAGAGATTTGTGGAGACATGTGGAAGGAGGAAATAAGAGAAGAACATAGATCAATAATAGTCGTCGATCACAACCAGTGAAAAAGGAGAAGAGATCGATGGAAAGGAAGGATTGTGGGGCGAGGATATGCTCGGATGTGAATAGTCCTTGAGAGGGCCGCAATTTCAACCATTGTTTTGGTGACAAGGTATGTGTCAGCACAAGAAGGATTGCAGGGAGAAAATCATATTGGTTGGAAACCACTCTTTCCCATGCCCACAATCACACATTAGCATAAGGGCACAACCTAGGGTCATATGAAGGAAGGGGCTAGTGAAGAGGATCTAGCACCCGTAAATTGAGAAGCGCCCAGAGTGCGTAGATACAGAAGATTCAGGTATCACAGGACCTATGCCAAAGGAAGAAAAGGGATCTGTGTATAACTTATCTGGGTTCGATCAGGAACCCAAAGAGCTGATCCAACTCAAAAATTGGAATGATCCAGTGACCGGGAGGTCGCAAATCCTCAAAAGGGGAGGGGGGCTACATCAAGTGGTATCAGAGTGTAAATTTTGTCTGCAGATCACATGCAAAGGGGTGAGACGGTGATAGGAGATACTCTAATACCAAGTTGTATAAGAGGACATAATTTATTTCTGTAGGAAATAGAGGAAATCAAAATATCGAGCCTTTCTTATAGACATTAGACAAGAAAGAGGTTAAGAAGGAAGAGTATTGATATTTTGTAAGAATATTGTTGCATGCACACAACAACAATTTTTTTTAAACAACCATGTGAGCTATGAAGGGAAGATGGAGATTCTCTCAGATGTAGAGTGATCCATAGATTTTCTAGGAGGGCAGGTAGAAGGTGGAAATGGATACTGAAGGTCATAGATGTGGTTGAAGAGAAGGCCACCAACAGAAGAATAATCCATAGATGGATCTTGAGTTCAATAAGATAAGGGCACAAATGGAGAAGATTGAATTTAAAATGCAATAGAATGCAAAAGAGAATTGGGTGTATGAATGGTCCATGAAGAAGATGATGAAGTGGCCAGTAAAGAAATTGTTGACTAGAGGACACCAAATATTGATGAGAAGGTGGATAAGGCATGCTGAAAACCTCAGTGACATAGAGGAGGAAATGATTCACATTTTTTAACGAGAAACTGGGAGAAATCTCAAGGACGAGGAGGAGAATATATCAGATGAAGATCTCATAAACTGCAAGGTGGGCGGAAATGGAATTTCAAGTTGTTAGGTGGGAAATGGAAAGAGACCAGGTGGAGGTCTCAAATAATTCTAGGGGATTAGTGTCACAAGTTCATATTTCCAAGTGGGTGATGAGATGAGATCGGTTGATGTCATAAACTTCCAGTTGGGAAGCAGAAAATTCCCAAATTGCCAGGTGGACAGGGAGAAATAGATGAGACTATATTAAAGTCTTGAGAGCTCAGAAGTGAGTTCATGTCAGCGAGGAGTAATGATAGGAGAATATTCATGTGGGTTTGCAGACCATGTGAATGAATATGATGACAAGTTAAAAACTTTCACCATCCAAGAAAAGGATCAGAGGAGCATTTTGATTATTGGAGGGGTTAAGATATTCCTGCCAAACAACCAAGTAGAGGCCAGGACACATGATGAAAGTGCAACAGAAGGAGAAATATAGCCAACAAAAATTGTCAAAGAGGAAGAAATGGAGCAGACACTGATGTCTACCCTAGTAGAAGGACATGAGCATTCAACATAATGGCTTGAAAATTTTAGCCAGGAGGTTGAACAGAAGATGACTGCAACACTGAAGACTATAGAATAAGAGGAAGCATACAACATGGATTTTGCTGATTTGTATGAAGAACTAGAAGCCCTAGAGAGAAGGGTAATGGTGCAAATATTTCACACCCAACAGGTCAAGTTGGAGACATATAGAGGAGAATACCAACCAGAAGAATGTTTGGAGGAAATTGGAGATATGCCAACACAAGAAGAGTTGAGAGAAGAAGAAAATATGTCAGAAGAGGAATCTGAGCAACAACTTGATGATGAGATTGTGGAATTGAAGTCTGCATCAGAGTGGAAAATCAATGCCACAAAGGGATATAAAGACAACATGGGGGATCGAGTAGATCTACCCACTGATAAGTATGGGGAGAAGGAAGTGCAATCGAGAAGACTGCATAAAGAGAGCCAGACACTGGAGCAGCTGGACAACATGATAGAGGAGATAAGAAGGATGATAATGAGATAGCATAAATAGTCAGCAAAGAGAAGATGAACATAAGAGAGCCTGCCATAGAAGCAAGGAAAAACTAGAAGAGGAAAAAGAAGCAAAAAAAGTAGCATAGCTAGAGAGGAGCAAGAGGACAACTCCAGAAGAGAATTTGGGATCTAGGAGGATTTCAACATTGGAGAAGGGGATCTCATGAGAAGGAGCTCATGTTTTTCCTAGCAAGGGAGTATGATGTAGGAGCATTTCTCCACCTTAGCAAACATGACAAAATGCAAACACACTATGGATAAAGGGAGAGGCATTAACGCTCCCATATTTATTTTTATTTGAGATAATCCTTTACGGATTTTCATGTTGTAAGGTTGTAAATGCCAAGCAATCCCTTTGTACAGGTAGTGGTTGGATTTCCTTAAAAGGGTTACTTGTAGAATGCCCAGATTGTAGTCAGGTCTGGGTAAGCATTTATGAAACTTCAATGTAATAGATGAGGTTAGGTGATGTAATATCCCTCAGATGAACCCAAATGTAAATATAATCCAAGTATATTTAAGCTAGTGATCTATTTAGACATCATTTTTGTAATACACCTTTCATGGAATGGTGTGCACATATACTGCGCAGTAAAGGGATGTAATGTGCACATTTCTGAATACTGCGCATAGTAACTAAGATGTACGCAACCTTAAAGACAAAGGATACAATGTACAGTAACTAAAGAGCACGCAACCTTGAGGTCAACAGATACCTTGTGTAGTAACTAAAGTGCACGCAATATTAAGGTCAATGAACCTTTGTGTATATATATGCATTATAGGTTGGTGAGMCAGTATTATAAGCTAGAATGCTTATGTCTTGGAACTAGGCCAGCCCTCCTAGATGTTAAAGGCTAGAGAACCTATTTTGTATATATCTCATGATTAATATAAAAATACATCACAGMACATAGACCGACCATGATAAAAGAGAAGGGGGACTAGATTCCACCAAATAGGGAAAGGGAGGGCCTAACATTAAGAACAAGGCTAAGCTAGAGAGCTTAAAGCCGAAAAGAAATATTATATTAATATTTCTTAAAAACATAAAGTACGGATAATTAATTTATCCTAAGTCTTAAAGTAGGGGACAAGTGTATCAGAGTAGCTTCCAACATGACAAGTGTCAAGTTGGAGACATGGATACTTATTGCCGAGACTTAGTTCCTTTGGGGGGGGATCAACCATTGTGAGGAGGAGAATCTTACCATTTTTTCTTCCTTTGACCAGAGAACCAATATCCATGATACATTTCATCAGTCCTTTAGCTACCTCTTATCTTCCTACCACCGTACCCAGACCCAATTGATATCCATTCCTGTTGGTGTACCTATCAGCTTGGGAGGGAGATTGAAGAGGCGAGTTGTTAGGCCCATGAACAATTCTCAGAGTGAGGGAATTGATGAGGATCGATTTCCTGAAGGTGATAAACTACGGTTGCAGCGCTCTGAGACTTCTGGTCCGGCCTATTGCTAAATCCCTAGAAGGGAAGTGGGGCAGCCGAGGGAATTTTGAGTAGAGAAGGGACACACTTCCTTGGGTGGGACAGACATGTGGGGAAGGAGAGGCTGTAGGGTGTGGTTGAGTGAACACCTAAGAGGGAGTCTTTCTGGTTGACCATGAAACTTTATCCGAGTCAAGAATCCCTTTCTCGGGTGGAGTCTAGTCCCAGCTCAGGAGTGACTCACTGTTGAGAGTGACAAACAATGTGGTCTAAGGCTGGGAGGTTCGTGGACAGTTTGCACGCAGTTGGTGATATTCTTACCAAGATAAGTATTGGTTATGTGTTGAATTCCATGTTGCATTGTCATTTATGTGGTGTTTTATGGGTTTTATTGTTTATGTGAGCATAATTGTCCATTGTTTAAGGATATACCCTATATACGCTGCATGTATGTGTTCATTGTTAAATCAGTTTGAAAATCGTATATTTACAGAACACAACTACTTGTTTATCTTTTATATGTGAATCTTCTGCTAGAGAATTGTATGTATATGTTTAATTGCATGTAGTTCAGTATGTATGTATTCTTGTGTGTGTATATATGTAATCAGAGAGAAAAACAAAAGTTATGTGACATACCTCAGTTGAACACTGGGTGTTACATTATGTTGTCAAAACTAAGCTAAGTGTCTGAGTAAGTGACATTCCCCAGTCAGTGGATGGATGGGGTTTGTTATGGTATGGTATCAGAGCATCAATTTTCAACATTGAGCTTGAATGGGCCAAACCAGTCGAATGGAGACGAGATTATAGTATGGCATTTGTTATCCCCGATTTCTAGGGATAACTAGGAGATCATGTCTCGAGGCGCACAGGTCCTAGACATGGAGTACCGAGAGCAGGATTGACCTGATCATGGCCCTGGAGGGCCCATATTTCTTATCCTTCATCAGACTTGTCCTGTCAATAGCAACATCATCCATCACCTTCGGCTTGGACTTGTATCGGAGAAGACTCTTGCTCCATGAGGTAATTGGTCTAGGTATCATGGTATGTGTCATTTTTTTATCATTATAAGCTTTAGATATGTGCATCAAATTCCTTTTATTTATGACGATTGCTTGGATCTTACATTAACCCATTTGACCATGGTTGGGGGGATTGGCAGGGTATCCTAGCAAGCCTGTACCCATAGGTTTTGGTTTACCACTGGGGGGATTTTTGAAGAGCCATCATCCGCTCCCATCATATCATCACTTTTACATCTTATCTCCCACTCATATATCCCATTCCCCTAGTCCAGACATTAGGATGATATTTTTGTGTGGTTGCACCTCATCTCATGGGAAGAAGGGGATAAGGGCCCAGAAGGTAAAAGAAACTAGTAAAAGATAAAATCCATAAAAAATGAAACTTAGATATGCCTTGCCCAGGGATCCCTGAAAAGGCAATAAAAATCCTCTTAGCAAGAAACAAGAGGGACTCGAAGAAAAATAACAAAAACAAGACCTAGCGAAGAGGATGGGGGGTCTCATCATGAGCCAACCTATTATGTTCATGGGTACCTAATAGCATGACCTTTCATTTATCTGGTTACCACACCAGGGCAGTGACCTTTGGTTGAATGGCCAAGGGAAAGGGGGTCTCATCAGAAGCCAGCCTGATCATTTCTGTGAAAGTACTTGTGGGTAACACTGTCAAGTCTGGTCACTACGACAAGGCAGTGTCCTCTAGTTATCCCTTGGAAGAAAAATAAAGAAGAAAAATGACAAAGAAAGAAAAGAATAAAGGCAAAGGGGCTTGAAAAAAATCTGCATCCATGACAGGTATAACTCACCTTCTACAAAGGCACCCACAGGTAAAATATGCACCTCTAATTTTCACTCTACCCTTGTGTTAGGACATCCCTTATCCACACCACCTTATTTTACATGGCTTGAATGAAACCCCTTGGTGACTTTCCTTTACTTATGGATGCTAGCCCAATAGGGTATCTTGTCCCTCTTTTCAACCTTGTATTGTAGGCTTTTGTAGGGTCTTTGAGCTATTGATTAATATATCGGGGGTTTTATGCATGTATTTGATGAAATTAATGATGAAATGTGATTGAAATTGCTATGATACCTGTGAATAATGAGCCCATGGAGGGAGAAGTTTTTGATGTGTAGGACCATGCCCAACAGACAGGTACTAGTTGGACCGGTACACATGGGGAGATGATTAGCTCAGACCTCCATGGGGATGAAGAGCCCATCAAATGGTTGTTGGGACCCCATCAGGGGCAGAGACAAGACAATGATTGGTTGAGCTCTTACACATGAGAAGAAGAAGGGTGTTCCATCCAGGACACTTTGGCTGAGCCAACCCAAGGGGGTTGACCCTTTTCAGATGGAGTGTTTCCCTTTGATGACCAGGATGTCGCCTAGGAGGCCTTGACAACACCTTGAGTGTGTGGCAGTTTGACAGGATGGCTGGCACATGTGGTAGATTGGAGGAGCCCAGGAAGGGCTAACATTTGACTTCTGGATGCTGGACTAGCCCCAAAAGGGCCTAACATCTCCCTCGGGAGGGCTTGACATCTCATATTTTGCTCATTTAGGGTTTTAGAAAACATTTAATGTGAAAACAATATGATTTTTGGTTTGTAGCATTGTCGGTTATTTTTAATGACCTAATTTTAAATTATAGGTCATGATACACTATATATTGAGGATGTTTTTCCCTCATTTGGACATAACAACACAACTCACTCTCTTGTGAGGTCTGATTTTTGTGCCCTAGTTTGGGTATTTAGTCTTTTATGTGAGCCACACTTGTTGGAGGAAGGATTATCTTGGCATTTTTGGCATTTCTCTTGAAGGAAGGTTTACAACTAGGGTTTGCATATGCTTTGTCATCATGATATGTAAGTGTTTTCCTTGCAAAACTTCTTAATTGAATGGTTGTAGGTTTATATTCTTACATTTATTTATAAACTTTGTTGATTTTAAAACCCTAGGTGACAAGCACACAAGTAGGTCCTTGTTTCATGTCCCCTAAAAGAGAAATATTCAGCCATTGAAGAAGGAAGAAAGATCCTAGCCTTTGCTACACTCTTTTCACTTCTTCCCCTTGTACTAGCTATGTTTTTAAAGGTTAAAAAGGAGGTGATGTCCCAGGCCTAGGTTATCTACACCTAGGGCCATCTATCTTCTAAGGTTTGGTGATAAAGCCATGCCATTGCAACACTCTCCCTCACCCCACTCTCTTGTTTTAGATTATCTTTTATACTAGCCAGTTTTCCAAGTTTGACCTAAGGAAGGAGGAAAGAGCACGAGGCCTTGCTTAAGAAACACTAGAGTGAGCCTCTTTCCCTTAGGGTTTTGATTCTAGGGTCCTGCCATTACAACACTCTAGAACCCTTCCCTCTTGTCCTTAGCCAATATTCCTTCAACTTTGCTTCCTCTCCTAAATTGACTCCATCTACCCCTAGGAACTAATCTTAAATCCACAACGTTGAAGTGATAGTGCTAAAAAAACCTCTTAAAAACTTTTAAATTTGAAACCCTAACTAACTACCTAACCCTAAATAGGCTGATGTCACACTTGGTTATTCCATCTTGACGCAACACCTTTTGATGACAAGCAATTAGATAATGGTTGAAAGCATTTATTGAGTAAATGATTGATTAAATACATTGTTAGCTGTTGGAAAATACTTAACAGACAGTGAATGGCATGAGTACAGGAAGAATGTACAGAGGATTGTTGGCATGTTTTACAGGCAGCGTATACTTGTCATTGATGGCAAGTACAGTAGTGTTGATGGCTTGAGTACAACAACGATGATCAATAATGCAGTGATAATCGAGGAAGAGAAACAACTATGTTTGTTGGATCTCTTCCTGAATTCCCGATGGTCGTCAGATCTGAATAAGAGCATGCTGAAGAGGTAGGCCCGTAAGCTTTGAGAATCATTTCTGTTCGTTGGATCCCCTTCAAATTATCGATAGAACGATGGTCATCAGATCTGAATGAAGATAAGAAGAGCGCACTGAAGAGGAGGACGGATCTCAAATGTTAGATCTAAGCACAGGACCCAACCATCGTTGGATCAAGGAGAACCTGCACGCTTTTTAAAGTACAAGGAGAAGTGGGCATACAAAATCCTAACATAAGGAGGACCGTCCATCATTAGGCAGGATACGTGGGGAGAGATCGTCAGTTTGTTGACTGGAGATTCAAAGGAATGATGTTCCCTAACCTCTCGAAATCACGATATGTGAAATCGCAATTTAATCTGAGCCATCAGAATAAGGTTGAATCAGGACCATTGATTCTAGTACATGTCGAAGTTTTGGGGATTGAGAGTTGGAGATGTCAAGTAATATCATCCACAGGAATCCTGATTTCACGATATGCAAAATCACGATTCAATCGCAGCCGTTGAATCAAGATCAGATCTGGACCGTTGATCCAACTCCATATCGGAGTTTCGCAAATTGCGACATGGAGAGACAAGAAAAAATGCAACAAGAATGCCGAAATCGTGATTCAATCGCAGCCATTGAATCAAGATCAGATCTGGACCGTTGATCCAACTCCATATCAGAGTTTCGCGAATCGCGACATGGAGAGACAAGAAAACAATGCAACAAGAATGTCGAAATTGCGATATGTGAAATCGTGATTTAATCACATCGATTGAATCAAGATCAGATCTGGACCATTGATCCAACTCCATATCAGAGTTTTGTGAATCACGGCATGGAGAGGGAAAAGGAACAATGCAACAAGAATTCCGAAATCGCGATATGTGAAATCGTGATTTAATTGCAGCCATTGAATCAAGATTGAATATGGACCATTGATCCAAGTCCATTTCGGGGTTTCGAGGATCGAGTGTTGGAGATGTCAAAGAATATTAACATCAAGAATCTCAATATCGCGATATGCGAAATTGCAACGTAATTGCAACCGTCAGATCAAGATGTGATCTGGACCGTTGATATGACTCCATTACGGATTTTCATGGATTGATAATTTGAAGTGACAAAAACACTGAATGTCAAGAGTGTCGAAATCAGGATGTGTGAAATCTCGACTGAATCTGAACCATCATGTCAAGATGTGATCGGGACTGCTGATCCGACTTCTTTACGGAGTTTTGTGGATCGGAATTTGTAAGTGACAAGAACATTGAACATCAGGAATGTCGAAATCGTGATATGCAAAATCGTGGAATGATCTAAACCGTCAGATCAAGTGTTGATCAGAGGGTTATTGTTCTCTCTCACATTTAACTCCTCAGTTTCGACTCTGTTACAGAAATAGAATCATGATTGTCGATAAGTTGGTGTTTCAGTTGATGAGACAGTTGTCTTGCTTTTGCCTAAGGAGATGGGAAGTTGAACAGTCGGAGGTGTGAATAAAAGAAAATGAGACAGACTGTGTGCGGTTGGTTGTTCTGTATGAAAAATGAATGAAACTATAAGAAAGGAAAAATCATAGAATGTGTTGTGTGAGATTGAAAATATGCACAG
>JZKD02S0617524.1:161779-176875 GCA_000966675.3 Picea glauca
TTGCTTGTTTTGAGTGGTTTTTTGAGGATTTACTCAGCATGGCTTTGGCTAGGAAGAGGCATGAGTTGGCCTGATGCCAGGTAAACCTGTATGGTGCATTTTAGGGTTATAACAGGTTGTCATGCCCATGAGAAATTCTCTGAGTGAGGGAATTGTTGAGGATCAATTTCCTGAAGCTGATAAAATGTAGTTGCAGCGCTTTGAGACTTCTGGTCTGACCTATTGTGGAATCCATGGAAGGGAAGTGGGGTAGCCCAAGGACTGTTGAGCAGAGAAGGTGTTAAATTTTTAATTAAAATAAAGTACCAAGGCAAGTGTTTCTCTTCCCGGCACCTAAGGGGGATAAAGTGCCTAATGTGGGTCCTAGTCATTTAATTTGTAAGATGCAAATTAAAAGGTGACTTTATGACTAAACTGAGGGCGAGTGAAGAGACACTAAATCTCATCCACCCATCTAATATAATCTCAACCGTTAGATTAGAAAACCCCTCACCTTCCCTCATGAGGTCGACTAGGGCAAGAGGGCGCACCCATTCTTGGGTAGTTCAAGCATTCTTGTTGAGAGAACAAGAGAGAGCAAGAGAGAGGTCAAGCTGAAGAAAAGAGACAACATTTGCTGAAGGAGAGCACACATCCCAAAGAAAAGAGTAGCATGGATTTCAAGGCAGTGGATGGCAAGGAAGAATGGGTTGTATCGTATGGATTTGTGGAGGTCATATAGCATTTAATGTGCACAGAAATCAAGGAGGAAATCAACTGTAATTTTTGAGAGTGTTGGCACACATTCCAAGGCTATCGTACAACATTTATTGGCATAGAAATCGAGGTAACTACTGTAATAAATTTCTGAGTGTATTTTCGTACAGTCCATACATTTTGGCACGAATTTTGAGGGTCGTACAACACGGTTTACAAGGAGATGTTCATGCTGGGTTTTCCGTACAGTCTTAGAAGAGTTTTGGCATGAATTTTGAGACAGTGCATACAACATTAATTGTTGGGACAACCATACAGTTGTATAGATTTCTGGGATAGAAATCGAGGAGCATTTTCCAGGACTGTTCAGAAGGATTTTAGCGAAAGAAAGTCCAGATAAGTTTGTGTAAATTTCTGAAGATGAATATGTTGTAAAAGAAATTTCTCAGAAGCTCATAAATAATAAAAGGCCCTCTCTCACTAGTTTTCCCCTTGTGGGTTTTTCCAGGGTCGAAGTTAGACTGAATATCCTTGTGTCTATATTTTTTGAGTTTTGCATACTGCTAATATTTTATTTCTACATTGAAAACAATGTTCAGAATCCTGATGTTTCAGTTCTGAAGTTTATTTTCTGTTATGTTTTTATATGTTGAAACAGTGTTGTAACTAGTACTAAAACAGTGTTGAAACAATGTTGAAACATATGCTGAAACAGTGTTGTAACTAGTGTTGAAACAGTGTTGAAACATATGTTGCAACAGTGCTGAAACATATGCTGAAACAATGCTGAAATTGGGTTTGGGCATTTAAATTTGGCTAAAAAATCAGTGAGACTAAAACTGGGTTGGGGTCTGAATTTTTTTTACAAAAGGGGCACACTTCCTTGGGTGGGACAGGCATGTGGGGAAGGAGAGGTTGTAGGCTGTGGTTGAGTGAACACCTACAAAGGAGTCTTTTCGGTTGACCGTGAACCTTTAGCCGAGTTAGGAATTCCTTTCCTAGGTGGAGTCTAGTCCCAGCTCAGGAGTGACTCACTGTTGAGAGTGATGAACAATGTAGTCTAAGGCTGGGAGTTTTGTGGATGGTCTGCATGTAGTTGGTGACATGATTACCAATATAAGTACCAGTTATGTGTTGAATTCCATGTTGCATTGTCATTTATGTTTTATTTTATGGGTTTTATTGCTTGTGTGATCATAATTGTCTGTACATTTAAGGATATACCCTGTATACGTTGCATGTCTGTGTTCATTGTTAAATCAGTCTGAAAATCGTATATTTATAGAACACAATTGTTTGTTTATCTTTTATATGTGAATCTTCCAATAGAACATTGTTTGTATATGTTTAATTGCATGCATTTCAGTATGTATGTATGCATGTGTGTGTATATATCTATTTAAAGAGAAAAAAACAAGTTATGTGACATACCTCAGTTGAATATTGGGTGTTACATTATGTTGTCAGAACTAAGCTAAGTGTCTGAGTAAGTGACTTCCCCGGTCAGTGGGTCAATGGGGTGTGTTACAGGTGAGAGAGGATGAGCAAATAGAGCCCCTCTTTTGTAAGGATATCTTGCATCAAAATTTTGCATAGAGAGAGAATGATAGAGAGGTAAAGGTAGAGGCCTTAGGAGGTAAAATAGTTCTGAGAGAGAGAGATTGAGAGAATTGGGACTTTTTTATAGTCCAGTTTTCGTAAATCATCTGTATAGACACACAGAGATAATAGAAATGCAGTTTTCTCTGCATATCATGGGTTTATGCGTTTATACATTTTTATGCATTTTTAAGGTTTGAATGCTTAACTAGTGAAGTATTGCAGGAGTTTCAATTGTTTATCATCTTTGAGTTTCCGAGTGTAAGGAATGAACACAGTCTTCAATGAGTGTGTTGAAAGAGGTTTAACCTCAAGGGAAATATCAGGAGGGATACCATTGAACCTTCATTAGAAGAAGTGCAAGGAGTGCACAGGAAGAACTCTTTATCGAGTTCAGAGAGAACCAAATTTATTGAGGACTCTGTAGAGCTTTGTCAAGTGGGCATTGAGCCAGTGCAAGTGTGCACAAAAGAAATTCGTGTTGAGTTCAGTAAGAAAAAAAGTTACTGAATAATATGTGAGGAAAAATCTCTACAAGGAGTGCATCAAACAAAAGAACACCAGGAAGGCAAGAAGTATTTATTGTTCAAGAAATCCTTCAGATTTTGATATCGACGAATTTATGAGAACGTAAAGTGTGCATGGGAGATCAAAATCTTCAAGGAGAACAAGCTCAGAAGGAATAATGCAAGAAGTGCGTATGATATGGCCGTACTCTAAGTCCATAATCTTAGAAGATATAACTCTTTCAGAAGCATAAGTGATACCCAAAGGAGACGAGTTCATAGAAGGAATTTGAAAGGTTGAGACCTTTTGAACATTGAAAAAACCTTCTAAGTCGAAGAAATTCTAAATCTTAGGAGGAGGAGAAACAACGACCATCTGATCGATTGTGGAGAAGAAGCTGGAATGTTAGATCTATGTCCAGGAAGAGGAGGAATGAGTGTAGGAGAACTAGGTCTCAGCTGTTAGATCTGAGTATATGGACCATCGGTCTTTGGATCTAGAGGAACGTGGATGAGGTTTAACCCTTTGGAGCTGCACAGGAGAGAAGGATTTTCAAAGTCATGAAAAACTGACATCATTCGAACCATCCATTGGAAGGGACACATGGCGAGCAGTCAATGTTTCACTGACTTGCACATCAAAAAAGTCAAAGGGAAGAATCACAAGAACTCACAAAAGCTGAGTTCGTGACATGATAGTGGCCATTAGATCTAGAGGAGCATGAGCCATCGGATTTGAGTGCTCCTAAATATCGAAATTTTGGGAGTCAGTAATGTGGAGGAAGTATTAACTTGGAAATCACAAGTTGTGAAATCCTGATTCACGAAGGAGAGTTTGGACCATTCAATCCAAAAGGGATATGTGTCAATAGGTCAGGATATCCAGAAAGAGGTAGAGGTTGAAATGTTGAAACAAACGAAGCCCAAAAAATTGTCGAGTAGAGAGGCATCGATATGTGAGGGGACACTTGGCACCAGATCGTGAGCTCCAGAGAAAGTTAAGTTGGAGTTTTAGTTTCAAGAACTGAAATAGTCGAATCCTGAAGTGCTAAAGAGCCAAAGCGTTATGGAGGCGAAGAGCCGAAGACTAGGGAGACAAAGAGATGAAGTGAAAAAGGCTAGAGAGATTTTGGACCGTTAGATACATAAGGGAGACATGGAGAATATCTGTGAACTTTGGGTAAAGATTCGAAGTAATCCTAGGTTGTCCGATCTAAGAGGACAGATGGAAATATTCCACGAATTTTAGGAGAAGAAAAATGGTTTGAGATTTGATATTTCAGAAGTTCGGAGACCTGGGGGAAATCTCAGTCATCGATCGAGAAGAGGGTCGCAGGACCATTGATCTGAGTTGAAATGTCAGGCATCCGAAAGAGGATCAGAACCATAGGTTGGAGGAGACAGGTGGCAAGAGATATTCCACTCCAGAAGATTTCCATACAGAGGAGACTGGATCTTGAGAATTGAAACTCCCAGAGGCCGGAAATTTGGAGTCAACAACAATCGTTGATTTTAATGGGACTACATGTCTATAGATCATAGAGATCTATGGAGACACGTGGAAGGAGGAAAGAAGAGAGGAACGAAGATCGATAACAATTGTCAATCACAGGAAGCACTAAAGGAGAATATATTTATGGACATGAAGGATTGCGGGGGGAGGATATGATCGGACGTTAATAGTCCTTGAGTGGGCCACAATTTCAACCAATGTTTTTGTGATGGGGTACATGTCAGCATGAGAAGGATTGCGGGGTGAAAAGCGGGTTGGTTGGAAACCACTCTTGCCTGTGCCCTCAATTGGGCATTAGCATAAGGGCATAGCCCAAGGTCATATGAAGGAAGGGGCTAGTGAAGATGAGATGGCACACATAAATTGAGAAGCACCCATAGTGCATAGAGACAAAAGATGTAGGTATCATAGGACCTGTACCAAAGGTAGAAAAGGGACCCATGTATAACTTATCTGGGTTCGATCAGGAACCTAAAGAGTTGATATGAATCAACAATTAGAACGATCCAGTACTTCAACCCTGGAAGGGGAGGGGGGCTGCATCACCTATGAAGTACTTCAACATGGGAACCAAAAGAAAAACAAGGCTCTAACTAGGATTCCCATGGAAGGAAGGCACTACCACATAAATTACAACACACTTATCAACAAGGAAGGTTAGTGTCACAAATCAGTGGAGTCAATCCTAAGGCTAAATGAACTAGGAAACGGATAATGAAAAAATGAAAGTAGGGAAAACCCTAACCTATAGGCAAGTTTTGAGGTCGATATTTGTCATAATGGATCGATACAATAAACAAATTTCAAAGAAAAATGTCTCCAATAATCTGCATATAAAGCTAATAACACTCATCCAGAAGTTAATAAATCCAATATAGATAGAAACTTTAGAAAATAAGAGGTTCTATTGAATACAAAACTTGACAAAAACAAACCTGGACTATACAATATGGTACAAAGCATCGCATAACCTTATGGCTCATGCATAGCACTAGTTCAGGTAGAGCCCACTGCTAGGCTCTGACCAAGAGTCTCTTGGATAGTCAATCTTGAGAGTATCCCAAAAGGGAAGAAAACACAATCCATGGTGTAATTCTTCCCATGGTATAGAAACCGTGGTCATGGATTCAAGTATAGCCTCATCCGAAGACAATTCAAAATCCAAGAAATCACATGAATGAGGAGGTTCAATAGTCCCAAAGGGATAAGTAAAATGACCATATTCCATATGAATATCGAGGTTCTGGTTAGGTTTGGAAAATTCTATCAGCAAAGAATCACAAGCACAAGGGATTGAGGATCTACAAACAACGAGATGAGACTCAAAAGGAAACTCAATATCACTCAGACCAAGAGGGGGAATCAAGGGATCCCTTTCCCCCATTGGATAACAAGAATGATCAATTCCATAGACCATTTCTCAAGAAGGAAAACATGATTGCAAAGATTCCTTCTCAGAAGAAATTGAACATCGAGGATAAGATGCCACATAATTTACCTATAGTGGGGTAGAGTCTACACAAATACTAGTAACATATAAAGGGGTAGAATGAGCTAATTCCAAATTAGGATGGTTATTATTAGATTCCAGCTGGTCGATAGTGACAATTCTACCATTGTGAGGGAAATGCATCATCGATAATATCGCAGACACCATAGCTCTCATAGCATATACATAATCAAACCCGAGAAGAATATTAAAATCTAATGGTCCTTGCACCACTATAACATTGACTTGGATAGTATTCTCTCTTAATGAGATAGGAAACTGAAGAAGAATCCCCAAATACTCATTAGTACATTTGTCAAAAATCTAACAACTCATGTGAAGTAGGCACAAGATCAGGAGAACCCAAAGCTTTCCAAGTTGAGGACGATAAAGTACTTACGGAAGCTCCTTCATCTACAATACATTGATAAATGTTTTTTGAATTAACCTCAACCCTTATTTGAAAGGGTGAAAAAGAAGGACAAAAAGGCTTAAAAAGGTGATTCCAATAAAAGGAAACCATCCTAGGGCTTGGAGGGGGTGTGCTTGAAGTGAGAGGAATGCCCCCTTGTTATGAAATTACTAAACTAGAAATGATAAAATCATAGTCGATAGAGACATCACTCCCCATCAAAAGAGTGGGATCAGCAAAATATTTCATTGACATTACCACTTTTTTAGAATTGATACTCTCTAAGAAAAGAGTGGGATTCGACGAATATTGCATCGGCGTGACCACTTTGGTAGACTATACACTCTCCAAGAGAAGAGTGTGATCAACCAAAGATTGCATTGGCGTGACCACTTTGGTAGACTCGACACTCTCCAAGAGAAGTCTGGAATCATCTGAAGATTGCATTGGTGTGACCACTTTGGTAAACTTGACACTCTCCAAGAGAAGTGTGGAATTAGATGAAGATTGCATTGGTGAGACCACTTCCTCAACTATTGGTTGAATAGGCTACGAGAAAACATAGTATGAAGGTGCATCACCCCCCAAAATAAGATTAGGGTTGAATGAAAATTATGTCGGCATGACCACTTCATCAACCAAATATTGAATAGATTGTGAGGAAACCTCAGAAGACTCAGAATCAGAATATCTTGTAGATAGGGACCACAATATTTGTACCTCTAGAAGGCCATGGAATAAATGTGTAAGGCAATCTCCCTTGCAAAGATTACAAGGGAACTTAGGATTACATCCTATCCGTTTATGTTTCTCATTAGAATCAATTCCCCCAGCATGAATAGTTGTGGTTGGTTTCACATCTCAAACATAACTTGTAGAGGTTGGTGATTGGTCGATAACATGACTTGCAGAGGCTACAAACGTATCTCCAGTATGACTAGCAATGACTAGATTTTTCCCCCCAGCATGACTTGCATAGAGTGGGTGCTTTCCCCCATCATGAATTGCAAAGGCTAGGTGTTGGTATTCAACGTGACTTGGAGAAGCTAACGACCTATATCCAACATGACTCACAGAGGTTGGTGATTTCTTCTTCCTAGTCTTCCTATTTCTATTCCGTTTATCCTTCCTGTTACTAGTAGCTATACTTTCACCAGAGAAGGTAGAATAAGGAGGAGAAGACTTTATTGATAAAGGAACATCAATGTGATTCCCATGACATAAGGTTCTTAAATGATACATGTCAAGAGAATTCAGGACATTTGGAATGGTACCTAACAAAACTGGTAGGCCCACATTCAACTCAGGAATGGACAAAGTGGCCATCAAAGGGACACCAACGTTTTCGAAGAAAGGAAAATCACAAGAATCGTTAGTAACATTTTCAATGAATATATTAAGCACAGGTTCTTCCCTTGCAGGCTCGTTCAAGTCTGTAAAATTATCATGCACTAACTCTATCAAACCAACGGTATAAAAAAATGCCTATAAAGAGGTGGCTCCACGTTTTTAAGTGGAAGACTAAAAATTCCTCACAACCGATGGAGTGGAGATTCTAGTACCTTGGGTTAGAGACCCAAAGCAATGACTGACTAAATAGCCATGGAAAGCTAGGGATCACAGAGCACACCAATAAGAAGAAAATCCTAAAAATAAATAATCCAAACAAACCACCCTTTTGAATGCTTCTGACCCAGGGAGATGAAGTCTTGATTGTCCAAAGCATTCACAAAGGTAAAGGAATGGCTAGGAGAAATAGTTACCCAAACCTCTAACCGACTGTCCCTTTGGATGTTTCCCAAAGAATATAGATTCTGCCTTAGGTACCATGATAAATCCCTCACAAAAACCTATGTGTCAACCTATATAAAGGAAACGAGGCCACCGACTTGTAATCAACAACCAGGGGGGTACAGTCGACAGTTGGGCGAGTGTATGGGAAGAGTAACTAAGACTAAAAATCCTCCTATGGCATGAAATGAAATAGGGCTAGAATCACTCTTAGTGTACCTTGGATGGATCCAAGTGTCTCAGAGGTCTGACACAAATCAGGCCAGTAATGCTACAGGATTCACCGCCAATACACACTCTCCCAAATGATTTCTCAGGATTAGGAGTGGAGATCTCTGTCACTATCCTCCATGTGACCACATTTTTTACTCCTGTGTGAGAGGAGCCTCTCGGATTGAGAAATTACAAGGTGGATTTTCACACCATAGCACAGACACCTAAGTGAATTTTTGACTCGTCGTAGATATTTTACCTCTCCACACCTAATCCAAGGCCCTAACCTAAGCTATTGGTGAACCCTAGAAAAAGTATTACTAATATATTTTATCTTAGCATGTTCATTTTAGGGGATTTTCTTCCTCAAGCAATGTAAATGAAACTTATGTTGCTTGAGACTCTTGTGAAAAATAAACTAATTAGAACATTGGAAAAGAATAATTTACACTGATTCTACAAATGAAAAAGCATTTCAAGAAAAAATCATCAACAGTCTTATACACCTAAAGATGAAATCTTTTCTCCTTTCAATACAAACTGCACAATGCAACTTTCGAGTGAAACAAAAGAGAAAATGAAAGGATTTTCTTTCGTATTTTTTCTTTTGAAATGCTTTCAATATGAGAAGAAAACATAAGACTATGCTAATTCTTTTTTTTTTCAAATAACAATGCAAAGAAAGAAAGAGACCTAACTAGCTTAGAAAATAGGGTTTCTTTTTATATTTTCTTTCAATAAAATCAAAATTAACAAAAACTGTAGAATACAGAATTCATGCCCACCCCCGGGCATGCGAGGGATTTGTTTTTAAAATGCAACTCATTTTTCTTAAAATTCAAGATAAAAATAAGCAAAAAATGCTTGGAAACACAGAGAGACGGGAGAATTTCCTTTTTTATTTCATAAAAAAATTGAGCTTGCAAACTGTCTCAAACCCAAACAACATAATCTTCTGGAGCTCAGGAAGACCTGGGAACCACAATTTTCCTATAGGAAAAAGAAAATATTTTGAATTTTTGTTCCAAAACCACAGAGGCACGTGTTATGCATGGACAACCTACGTATGTATGAGGCTGCATATAACATAGAATGTGTATGTACATGCTTTGTATAGAGGACATAGCGCGTACACCTCTATAAATTTTCAAAAAGAGAAAAAATTTGGACAGACAACTCGAGCAAGGGAAGCTGGTAGGAACCTAGAAGATGACCAGAGACCCAACCTGAATCAGAACACAAAAAACTCATAAAGAAACTAAAAATCGAATCAAACCAAAATCTCCTACTAAGACCCTATAGAGACTCCCCAATGGAGTCACCAATTTTGCTAGCAGGGGAAATCCCCTTATTGCTATAATGGTTCGATGTTAGGGACCTAACTCCTCACGTAGGTAGAATAATATATTTTGATGTAATAAAGGTCAATATTAATAAGGCCTAGCAATAAGGAAGAATAAGTCGAATGTAAGAAGATGCAATAGAAGCTTCCGCTTCTAGAAGGATCTTCCTCTATATGGTTCTTTTGATAGACATATTTAGTATAAATAGGAGTCGAGGGTATGAGAACTATTGTCTTGGATATTATTGTAATAGAGATCTGCTTGACTAGAGGTTGTCCCGTTGAAGAGGCAAGTGAACATTTCTCTCATTAATCAAAGTGCTCTTTCTGGTGTTATTCTGTTATTATTTCAGTATTATTGTGGTGTTGTTATAGTTATATTGTTGTTCATCTTCCATTTCTACCATTTTATTTATTTTTTTCATACTTTTTATATCTGGAATATTACAAGTGGTATCAGAGCGCTTTCCTCGCCAGAAAATTGTGGGTAATTTTTTTTCAGGGTAGAAATGTATTCCAACTTCTTCAAGCTACAAATATCTATTGTTACGCACATAAACCCATGGTTGAGGGATTCATACACGCAATAAATACATGTGGTACTTAATCACACATCTATTGTCCACCCTTCTAACCCATGTTGGTACCCCTTTGAGTGGTAGCACATCAAACAACACCTATATATGGATTGGCCTAGATTTCCTGAAGCCCTCTTTAGATAAACTAATCGACCACCAGACGACTATAGTGTCACTGAGAACAACACTTGGGAAGAGACTCTCTAGTACTTGGGTAGTTGGGTAGTATGGCTAAGGGCACAATCTAACCTCCTTAGTTGTTTCCCTAAGATATTGGGCCGAGTACTACTGTTGGGACCCACACATATATCAGAGAGCTATAACATAGGGAAAACCCTTGCTTGTAGAACCCTTCAATACCTAACCCTTGGGGACAGAAAAAAAACAAAAAAAATACATGATCTATTTCCACACAGTTTTGTTCGCATTGCCAAATCACTACACATTTCTTCTTCATTAAGCATTTGGGCATTTCATCATTGCAGTATTCTTCAGATAAGAGTATTTCAGTCTGGAAATTTTTGCACCATTATTTGAGACCTATTCCATTGGATTCATCTCTTCACCGTTATCACATTCATACCTATCATTTTTCATCAAAATTTTTTACCCCACCCGCCCCTCTTCGGTTCCATACCTTGTAATCTAATTTCACAAAGACCCAACAAGAAGTGAGACAAATCAGTGCCAATATTTCCACCATCAATAAAACCATGCATTCCTCCATCTTTACCTCTATCACACAACTCAAAGAAGACCTCAAATAAGACATGACTACCCAACTTGAATCTGTCTCTTAGATGATCTGCATCAAGCTACATATCCCTACAGATCCCATGTTATCTAACCCACCTTTTCATACTAAAGTTGAAACTTCCTCTCATTCCCATAATTTTCATCCCCATCACTTTCAGCGTGACCTACGCCTTCCACAGGTGGATGTGACCAAATTTGATGGCTCGGATCCCACTGGTTGGGTAACTCAAATGGAACATTATTTCTCTTTGTAAGGAATTACAGATGACTTGGCCAAACTCCAGTATGGTGTTCTCCATCTAGATCAAGAACATTGGCAATGGTGGCAATTGAGAAAAATTGCCCATCAAGGGTATGTTGCTTGGACACACTTTGTGGTAGATATTTATGAATGCTTTGACACTGACACCAACCATTTAGGTTGTTTGACAAAGTTGAAACAATCTGGCATAGTGGAAGACTTATAGCTTCTTTTGAACGACTAGATTTCATATAGAGGGCATGTCTGATGTTTTTTTCCAAGAATGTTGTATCAGTGGCCTCAAGGATGAGATTCGTGCCCATTTCCTTATGGTTCAGCCTCAAGGTTGGGTGGAAACTACTAAATGACCTAAGGAAGCACAACAAATTGTCTCTTCTCAAAACCAAAAACCCTCCTTTATTCCTCGCACTAAACCAGTAAATCCCACTCCTCCTACTCCACTAAAATCCAAAAATTGACTAGGGCCGAAATGGTTGAATGCCAACTCAAAGGCCTTTGTTATAATTGTGATGAAAAATATTTTTCGGGACACAAGCGTAAGGAAAAAATTATTTTTATGTCCATCTCGGAGGATGTTTCGGAAGAGGATGTTGAATCTCCCCTTATGTCTAAGTCACATGAACCCACCGACATTACCCCTCCCTCAGACCCTCCCAAAGTAGAACCAATCATTTCCCTAAGTGCTCTCACGAGCTTCTTTGCTCCCCAAACCCTCAAACTAATTGGCTACATCAATCATAGGAAGGTCATCATTCTTGTTGATAGTGGCATCACCCATAATTTTATTCATCACCGTAGTGCCCAAGAAACTAATTTCTATATCCGTGCATTCGATAATTTTCAAATCATGATTTCCAATGGCAGGTCCATGAAATGTGGAGGGCATTGTGAAAATGTGCATCTCCAAATTGGTGACTACCACCTGAAATCTCATATGTTTTCTATCAACATGGGTGGTTGTGACATTGTGTTGGGTGCATACTGGTTAAGGACTTTGGGTCCCATTCTCATGGATTTTAAGGAATTAACCATGGAATTCAACCAGGAGGGACAACAATATAAGTTCCAAGGCATCACCATTGGTTCCCCTGAGATCATTAGTTCCCATCACATGGAAAAGCTGCTCAAAAAGGGTCATTCGGGCGTTATTTCCCAACTCCATGCCATACAAGAACTTGAGACACCCTCTGTGCCATAGGACCTCCAATCCATCGTCTCTAAACATCAAGTGGTTTTTTCCACTCCCCAGGGACTCCCTCCTTCCCATGATGTTCATGATCATTCCATTCCCCTTGTCCTAGGAAGCCTTCCTCCCAATATCCACCCCTATTGTCAACCCCTTTTCCCAAAAAAATGAAATTGAGAAAACAGTTCAAGAACTGCTTAACGCAAGTGTTATCTGACCTAGTACGATCCCCTAATCTTCTCCCATGGTCATGTTCATGAAGAAAGAAGGATCTTGTCACATGTGTCCTTATTTCCACGCCCTCAACAAACTCACCATTAAAGACAAATTTCCCATTCCTTTCATTGATGACCTCTTGGATGAATTGAGTGGTGCCCAATTCTTTACTAAACTTGATCTTCGTTCTGGCTACCACCAGATTCATATGAAAGAGGCATACATTCCTAAGAGTTCTTTTAGAACTCATGAGGGCCACAATGAGTTTTTGTTCATGCACTTTGGTTTGTGTAATTCTCCCTCTACTTTCCAAAGCCTCATGAATCATGCCTTTCGTCCTTTTCTCTATCATTTTGTCTTAGTTTTCTTTGATTATATCCTCATCTATAGAAAAACCTAGACAGACCATCTTTCTCATGTGGATTGTGTTCTCCATCTACTCTCTCAGCACCACCTTTTCCTGAAACAATCTAAATGTTCTTTTGGCACCTCAGAAGTCGAATACTTGGGTCATATTTTTGGAAAGAATGGTGTCAAGGTGGATCCTAAAAAGATTGAATATATGCAAGACTGGCCTCACCCAAAGACTCTCAAAATCTTGTGTGGATTTCTGGTCTTAAAAGGTTATTATCGCAAGTTTGTTAAGAATTATGGAAAGATTGTGGCCCCTCTCACTGCACTCCTTAAAAATAATTCTTTCACCTAGACTCCAGTAGCTGCTCAGGATTTTCAAACCTTGAATATGGCCATGTGCACCACTCTAGTCCTTGCACTTCCTGATTTCAAAAACAACTTTGTCCTAGAATGTGATGCTTCAGGGAAAGGAATTGGTGTTTTCCTTATGCAAGAGGGTCAACCTTTGGCCTTTACCAATAGACAACCGTCTGAACGAAATTTAGGCAGATCAATCTATGAAAAGGAAAATTTGGCTATTTTGCATGTCGTTGATCTTTGGTGCCCTTATCTATTGGGGAAACTCTTCCAAATTAAGACATATCATCAAAGCCTCAAGTATTTTCTGGAACAACGCATCTCCTCCCCAGAGAAACAAAAATGGGTGACTAAGCTCTTTGGATATGATGATGATATTATTTACAATAAAGGAAAATACAATGTGGTCGTGGATGAACTTTCCTGAAAATATGAAAATGAAGGGTCCCTTTTTTCTCTCTCCTTCATTGTACTAGATTCACTCCAAGTCGTTCGTCAATAATTGCTACACGATCCCAAAAGTTTGCATCTGATACAACAATTGCAGTCCAATTCTCCATTTTCCCCAGGGTACTCTTGGCTCCATGATGATCTTTGATACAAATTATATTTATATTTAAGTAAACAGTCAAAAATTAAATCCATGGTACTTTCTGAGCTTCATGCTACACCCATAACTAGGCACTCGGGGTTTACCAAAACCTATGACAGTGTCAAATGTTTTTTTTTTTTTTTGGGGATGGTATGAAACAGGAAATTTGTACTTTTGTGGCTGAATGTGATGTGTGCCAATGCAACAAGGGTGAAATAGTCAAATCTTCTGGCACACTACAACCACTTCCGATTCCACTTGATATTTGGTGAGATAGCTCTATGGATTTTATTGTAGGCTTACCTAAATCAAGAAATAAATCAGTCATCATGGTGGTCATTGATCACCTTTCCAAGTATGATCATTTTTGTTCTCTTCAACACCCATTTACAACAACAAATGTGGCTCATCTTTTCATGGATTAGGTCCTCAAGCTTCATGGCATGCCAGATTCTATTGTTTATGATCGCGACCCAACTTTCACCAACAATTTTTGGCAAGAAATGTTCAAGCTACAAGCCACCCAATTGAATCTCAGCACATGTTATCATCCCCAGACTGATGGTCAAACTGAAGTTGTCAACAAGTCTTTGGAAACATATTTGAGGTGTTTTGCATCAGAAAATCAAAATCAGTGGGCTCTTATCCCCGATATCTAGGGATAACTAGGAGATCATGTCTCGAGGCCCTCAGGACCTAGACATGAAATGCCAAGGGAAGGATTGACCTGAGCATGGCCCTGGAGGGCCCATACTTGTTCTTCTTCGCCAGATTTGTCTTGTGAGTAGCAACAGCTTCCATCACCATCGGCTTGGACTTGCATCGGAGAGGACTCTTTCTCCATGAGGTAATTGGTCCAAGGTATCATGATATGTGTCATGTTTGATCATTATAACCTTCTTATATATGCATTAGGTTCCTGTCATTTCTGATAACTACTTGGATCTTAATATCTTCCACTTGACCATGGTTGGGGTGATTGATGGGGTGACTTACCAAGCTTGTATTCATGGGTTTTGGCTAGCCACCAAGGGGGATTTGCAGAGCCATCGTCTTCTCCGACCATTCTATCATTTTACATCTTATCTCCTGCACATCTATCCCATTCCCCTAGTCCATCCATGTAATGTCCCCCACCTCTTAGAGAGGTGATGAGGAGACTCAGTGGCCTGGGCACCCCCACTAGGTCATAGTCTCACACTAAAGGGGGGAAAGTCAAGAAGTTAAAAGTTAT
>JZKD02S0617524.1:177797-191672 GCA_000966675.3 Picea glauca
TTTGAGGGATTTTCTGGAGGGTTATCATCATTCTATATTTTTCTGTATATTGGAACATCGTGGAGCCATAGGGGACGTCCTGTGATTCA
Source organism: Picea glauca (assembly GCA_000966675.3). Lineage (NCBI taxonomy): Eukaryota > Viridiplantae > Streptophyta > Pinopsida > Pinales > Pinaceae > Picea > Picea glauca. Next base: position 177,887 of record JZKD02S0617524.1, read on the forward strand.
GTAAAACTTAGATCTAGGGAGATCTACTTGATATCTGAGCTCGAAACTTCTCCCACGGGGTTCTCATAGCCCGATCTATATTCTTGGAGAGTTTCAGAGCATTTGGAGGCCTCCTTCATCAAGGCTGAACTAGCTAGGGTTTCAGTCATCTAGTGGGGCACCCCATTCAGTGGGAAATTCAGATCTACGGAGATTGAGAGGGATCTTGGAGATTCAGGCACCTGAGTTATTCTTACCATCACCTGATCTATCAATTGGCATATTCCTTAGGGTGATTGGACACTTTTGGTAGCAGGGCTGAGTTATTGAGGGTTTCATCCTTTTATTGGAGCATGGAATTCTTCATCTGGAGAGTTTGGCATTCAGATCTACTTGTATTGATCTTCATTTCTTATTTAGCCTTTGGAGGCATTATTTTGTATTAGCAGGAGCATTTTGTAGCATCTCATATCTATTGCTTGTACAGCCATCTGAGGTTTATGCCAGATCATTCATCTATTGTATTGATCTTACATTCCTCATAATAAAAAGTTCATATCTTACATCTTGAATATATTGTGATCTCCATGTGATGATGAATCTTATATGCACTTAATAACTCAATAAATTAGTAGTAGTTAGTGATTCCAAGAAAGAATTTGGCTTGGGATCATTACAAGCCATTAGGATGACCTTTTGAGGGTTACACTTTGTCTTGTGGGAAGAAGGGGCTAAAGGACCAGGGGGTAAAAGCAGCTGGTAAAAGATAAAAGCCATAGGAAATAAAACCTAGAGATGCTTCGCCCAGGGATTCCCGAGAAGGCAATAAAAATCCTCTCGATAAAAAACTAAAGGGACCCTAAGAAAATAATAAAACAAGACCTAACCAAGAGGATGAGAGGTCTCATCACGATCCGGTCCATTATGTTCATAGGTGTCCAATAGTATTACATTGCCACTATCTGGTCACCACGCCAGGGCAGTGACCTTTGGTTGCATGGCCAAGGGAAAGGGGGTCTCATCACGAGCCAGACTTATCATTTCTGTGAAGATACCAGTGGGTAACACTGTCAGCTCTGGTCACCATGCCAAGGCACTGTCCTCTGGTCAGACCTTGAAGTAAAAAAGAAAGAAAAGAAATAAATGAAAAATAAAGGCAATAAAGGGTTTGGAAAAAATGCATCCATGACGGGTACAACTCACCTCCTACAAAGGCACCTACAGACAACACCTGCCCTTGGTATTACTGTGACTGGACATCCCTAGACCATGTCACCTCATAAAACATGGCTTGAATGATCTTCTAAGGAAACTTTCCTTCTCTTATGGGTATTAGCCCAATAGGTTATTCTGTTGGTCTTCTTCACCTTTGTATAGTACATCTGTGTAATGTCTTTGATCTCTTAGATGATATGCTAGGGATTTCATGCATATATTTGATAAATTTAATGATGAAATATGATTGACATTGCTATGATCCTGAGGAACGATGAGCCCATGGAGGGCGTAGTCTTTGATGTGAAGGACCATACCTAGTGGACAGGTACCAGTGGACCGGTACACATGGGGATATGATTAGTTCGGACCTCCATGGGGATAAAGAGCCCATATGATGGTTACTGGGATGGAAGAGGTAGGAAAACATTGTGATGAGCTATTTCACGAGAAAGAAGAAGGATTTCCTTACCAAGGACACTTTGGCAGAGCCTGGCCTAGGGGGGAAGATGGGATGATTTCTTTTGATGGACAGGACATCACCTGAGGTAGCTGGACATTTTTCTGGAGCATGTGCCAGCATGCTGGGGTCATTTGGCATGTTTGGTAGCTTGGCGAATCCCCAAAGGGGCCAACGTTCTGCTTCCTGGATGCTAATCATGCCCAAAAAGGGCCAACATCTTCCTTAGAGGGGCCTGACGTCTCCTTTTGAGCTCATATTGTGACATTTTTAGCATTTAATGTGACAAACAGTGTAATATTGTTAGTCAGCCTTGTCAGTTGTTTTAAATGAAGTATTTTTTAATTAAAGGTCATTAGGATGATATAAATAGAGGACGTTGCCTCTCATTTTTACATAACACAACTCACTCTCTTGTGAGAGAATCATTTTTAGTCTTTAGTCTTGGTATTTTTCTCTTGGAAGTGAGGCACTACTCTTGTGGAGGATCATTCTTGGCATTTTTATGGTGTTTTGTATCATTGGAAGGTTTACAACTAGGGTTTCATAAGCTCTTCATTGATTTGTAAGTGTATTTCTCATGCAAAACTTCTTAAATGAATGGTTGTAGGTTAAATCTCTTGCATTTATTGTTACATTGTTATTATTTTGCTTAATCATTGAAACCCTAGGTAGCAAGCACACAAGTAGGTCCTTCCTATATGTCCCCATGGTAGAAAAATTGGTTTAGCCATTGATTAAGGAGGATATATCCTAGCCATTACTACACTATTTCCCCTTTTTTTGAGTTAGCTTTTTTAACATAAGTTGAAGAAAGAAGATGTCCTAGGCCTAATTAATTTTACACCTAGGGTTTTGACTTTTAGAGTTTGAAGGGCCTTGCTATTGCAACACCTTTCACCCTTAGATTTATGTTTTGAAGCTAGCCGTTTTGCCAAGGATTTTTAAGGAAAGAGGGAGGAGCATGAGGCCTTGCTTAAGCAACACTAGAATGAGCCTCCTCCCCTTAGGATTTTGACTCTAGGGCCCTGCTATTGCAGCACCATAGAGCCTAACTCTCCCATCCTTATATTCAGATTCTTTCGAGACCTAGCCCTTTCTTCTTGACTCCATAATACCCTAAGGCACTAGTCTAACTCTCCAACGTTGAGCTTCTTGTGCCAAAAAAAAACCTTTCAAACTTCTTAAATTTAAAACCCTAACTAACCCTAACGTCTCACTAACCCTAATTTGATGATGACATCATGCCTCTTTTGAGCTCTTAGTTGATGTAAAACCTTGTCGCATAGTCATCTAAGTGATAGATATTGAAGTGTTGATAATTTGCATTAGCCTACTTGCAAAACGTCCACCTCTTTGTCTACCAAACTAACCCTAGAAGAAAGTTGACATCACCTCTAGTAAGCATAATGATGTAGCAATCTTGTCTTGAATGAGCATTTAATGATATTTGATGCATGGTGTTAATTCAAAGATTGATTATATACATTGAATGTTATATCATTTCCAGTTTTTATTGAGAAGTAATATTATAAGCCATAGCCTTTATTGCAATCATTGACTTCGTCAATACTTACTGTTGTTTATGCTCATGTATATTAAGTATTGATAGTCATTGACAATTGAAGCATTAACCACTATTTTCATGTATTAGTTTTATTGTTGCTTTGTCTAGCAAACAGGTGCTTCTTCTGTGGTATTTCTTCATATTGACTATCTTCTTGGCAGTAATCTATGAAGGGAATACCTACTTAAATATTCTAAGCCTTAATCCCTTGACCCTTTTCCGTTCAACACTCCAGATTGCCAGGAACCTCTCCCTTGGGCTTAGCCACCCTAAATAGAAAGAGATCCGCATCGAGGTGACAGTGGGTGGGGAAGCTTCTGTTACGCCAGTTTGACCCTTACCTTTCAGCTGCTTGGCCTAAACTAAAAATTGAGTGATAACATTTTGGCGCCATTGCCGGGGAACACTGAGTCAATCTTCCTCAAATGACAAAACCTTTGGTAAGCCTTGCCTCAGAGATATTTTCTTACAAGCTTACCTAGAAACTCCACTTCGTTTTTCCCCCTATTCTTTGGTAGTTTTAGGAAAACTATCTGGCGACTCCACAAACCAAAAGGAGGTTCAATAACCCTCCTCTAGCTTTCAGAAGGAAGCCTCCTGCTAATTTACTTGTTGTCAAGTCACTTTTTGGAAAGAGACTTTCTCTAAACATGTCTACTTCTCAGACCGATACTACAAACCCAGTCAACAATCAGAGACAATGGTCATATACCTTGTTCAAACCTTTAGACATGTCAGCCATACCTGGGTACCCTAGGAAAATGCCGCCTAAATATGAGAAGTGGTTGCCTAAGTTTACTGGCACTGATGCTATTAGTTCCGAAGAGCATATGAGTAGCTTCTGGGCATTCTTTCAGCTTCACCCCATTAGTGATGATGTTGAAGACTTGGTCATGAAGCTCTTCTCTGCTACTCTTTATGATGTCGCAAGACGTTGGTATCTTGGCCTGCCTGATGGAAGCATTAAGACCATGGATATACTTGAATAAATCTTCCTCAGAAGGTGGAGCATCAAGGAAGACCCGAATATGCTACTCAATCGATTAAATGGAATTACTAGACGCGAGAATGAATCCATTCAGGAGTTTCATACCAGATTCGAAGCCTTACTCCAACACATTCCCCCAAGCCATCACCCAAAAGATGATTACCTCGTCAACATTTATACTAGATCTTTCTATGGCCAATTAGGGTATCTCCTCAGAGACAAAGACCCTCAATCCATTCAATAAGACCAACATCTTGCAATAAATATTGAAGGAAATCTTCTTTCATCCAAGATTGAGCCTTTTGACAAACCTAGGGGGAAAATAGACATCAAGCAGAAAACAGTTCACAATGCTAAGCTTGCTTCGGATCTGTGCACCAGTATGAGTAAGCTACAAGCTTCATTAGATAGCATCATGAAGAATTAAGAGGAAATGATCAACCGGATTGTGAGACTTGAGAAGTCCCAGACCCAGGTGCCCAGACCTCCATTCAAAGGGCCATTCCAAAAGGGGAATCAAAATTACAAAACGAAGAATGAAAATGAAGTCCCAAATACTCTGGCCTCTACAAATGCTGTTGACGAAAATCCTTGGTGTCTGGAGTGTAGTGAGGCACATTGGGAGAATGAGTGTCCTTATAACACCAACCAAAAACAAGTCAACAACTTCGATTGCTTCTCAGATTGCCCTCAGATAAACATCATTGATGTTGAACATCAACAAGCCCTGAACGAAGCAACCCGAGCAGCAAGGTTAGCAATAATCAACAACTTGGACCAAGAATCACGTGAGAAGTTGAAGAAGCAAGAAGTCCAAGTATATCGGAGAAAGAACCCAAGCCATCCTACAAGTGATCAGTCAAAATCTTCTGAAGTTCTTCCTCCTAAAAATCCCAAAGCTGACAAGATTACCCTTGATTTTGACCTTGAAGGAGCTTTGGAAAAAATGCATGTGAATGTTCCTCTGAAAGAAGCCATTAAAATCCCCTCCATTAAAGAATGCTTCAACACCTTCTTTTCAGGAACAACTGAGCCTATGGACCCCCCAATTATGTTACAAGCTGAGCATTTCAGGATGATTTACGGTGAAGATCCTCCTTTCTTCATGACTCTTATGATGAACAATAAATATCTCAACAATTGCATGCTGGATATAGGTGATGGTGCAAACATAATGTCTCTTGAAGTCATGCAGCAGATGGGCCTTAAGCTAAACAGGCCTTACAAAAGCGTGTGTGGATTTGAATCCAAAGCTATACCCACACATGGCGTAATTGAAAACATCGAAGTACAACTGAAGGAATTCCCTGAGAGAATAGTTTGCATAGACATTATAGTCGTTGATGTCCCAGATGTATTGGGAATGCTTTTGTCTAGAAATTTTGGTGCAATGATAGGTAGGTCACTTGAGATGGATCTCACTTTTCTATGGTTGCCTCTGAAAGATGGAACAACTGGACGATTACTCAATGTGCCAATAATTGGAACTCATGTACAAGATGTTCCCCCTACTGTGAATGAAGCACAGAAAGATGTGATACAAACTCTTCAGGAATATTCTCCGAAAGATATTCCATTTACTATGGAAGAAGACTTTGACCAGATTGAGTGGCCTGAGAAAGAGGAATATCAACAACTTCTAGACTAGTTTCAAAGTAAAGAAGTAGGGACGGTGAAAATACTAAAAAGACCAAAGGATGAAGAAGATGTACAGATACATCTGTCCCAGCACAAAAACTTTACTCCAGAAGCCCACCCACCTCCCTCAGTACAATACACCAGGGCTTTTCAAGGAACTAACAAACACAAGATCCATAAATACAAAGAGGGAGAGTTAGTATATATGTGGGATATTCAGAAAGGAGATCCTACTAATGTAAAGGGAAGTACACAATCATGGCTCAGACCCTTCAAGGTCGGAATGGAATTAGTAGATAACTCTTATTACTTGTCCACCTTAGAAGGAAGAAGGTTCCCATTACCGATCAGAGGATGCCTCTTCAAACCCCACCAGGGTGGTGGGACATGATTATACAGGTAAGTATGTGTAGGTAGGCATTTCCATGTATTATACCACCTACATTTATTGTTTGTTTCCCTTATATAAGCATCTTGATTGTTTTATCTCATATGTATGCTTATATTATTTTGCGGGGTGGAAATACCACCCCACCTTTTGTTGTTGATGATTTCTTGTCAACTGTGAGCAGGTCTACAGGTTTATGCTAGAGATTGTTGAGGTTGTCATGCGCTCTACAGTTAGCACATGTCCCTGAGTTGGAGTGAGATGTTATCCCCAATATATAGGGTTAACTAGGAGATCATGTCTCAAGGCCCTCAGGTCCTAGACATGAAGTGTTGAGAGAAGGATTGACCTGAGCATGGCCCTGGAGGGCCCATCCTTGTTCTTCTTCACCATATTTATCCTGTCAGCAACAACAGCTTCCATCACCATCGGCTTGGACTTGCAGAAGAGAGGAATCTTTCTCTATGAGGTAATTGGTCCAAGGTATCATGGTATGTGTCATGTTTGATCATTATAACCTTCTTATATACGCATTAGGTTCCTGTCATTTCTAATAACTGCTTGGATCTTACACCAATCCACTTGACCATGGTTGAGGTGATTGATGGGGTGACTTACCAAGCTTGTATTCATGGGTTTTGGTTAGCCACCAAGGGGGATTTGTAGAGCCATCGTCCGCTCCCACCATTCTATCATTTTACATCTTATCTCTCGCACACCTATCCCATTCCCCTAGTCCGGCCATTAGGATGACCTTTTGAGAGTTACACTTTGTCTTGTGGGAAGAAGGGGATGAAGGCCCAGGGGGTAAAAGTAGCTGGTAAAAGATAAAATCCATAGGAAATAAAACCTAGATATGCTTTGCCCAAGGATCCCCGAGAAGGAAATAAAAAGCCTCTCGATAAAAAACTAAAGGGACCCTAAGAAAATAATAAAACAAGACCTAACCAAGATGAAGGGAGGTCTCATCATGAGCCATCCCATTATGTTCATAGGTGTCCAACAGTATGACATTGCCACTATCTGGTCACCACGCCAGGGCAGTGACCTTTGGTTGCATGGCCAAGGGAAAAGGGGTCTCATCACGAGCCAGCCTTATCATTTCTGTGAAGATACCAGTGGGTAACACTGTCATCTCTTGTCACCACACCAAGGCAGTTTCCTCTGGTCAGACCTTGAAGTAAAAAAGAAAGAAAATAAATAAATGAAAAATAAAGGCAATAAAGGGTTTGGAAAAAATGCATCCATGACGGATACAACTCGCCTCCTACAAAGGCACCCACACACAACACCTTCCCTTGGTCTTTCTGTGACTGGACATCCCTAGACCATATCACCTCATAAAACATGGCTTGAATGATCTTCTGAGGAAACTTTCTTTCTCTTATGGGTATTAGCCCAATAGGTTATTCTGTTGGTCTTCCTCATCTTTGTATAGTAGATCTGTGTAATGTCTTTGAGCTCTTAGATGATATGCTAGGGATTTCATGCATATATTTGATAAATTTAATGATGAAATATGATTGACATTGCTATGATCCTGAGGACTGATGAGCCCGTGGAGGGAGTAGTCTTTGATGTGCAGGACCATACCCAGTGGACAGGTACCAGTGGACCGGTACACATGGGGATATAATTAGTTCAGACCTCCATGGAGCTGAAGAGCCCATCTGATGGTTGTTGGGATGGCAAAGGTAGGACAACATTGTGATGAGCTATTACGCGATAAAGAAGAAGGACATCCTTACCAACGACACTTTGGCAAGGCCCCACCTAGGGGGGATCACCCACTGCATATGGGACGATTGTTTTTTATGGACAGGATGTCACCTGAGGCAGTTGGATGTTTTTCTAGAGCATGTGGCAGCGTGCTGGGGTCATTTGGCACATGTGGAAGCTAGGAGAAGCCCCAAAGGGGCCAACGTTCTTCTTCCTGGATGCTGATCTTTCCCAAAAAGGGCCAACGTCTCCCTTAGAGGGGCCTGACGTCTCCTTTTGAGATCATATTGTGAAATTTTTAGCATTTAATGTGACAAACAGTGTAATATTGTTAGTCAGCCTTGTCGGCTATTTTAAATGACCTATTTTGTAATTAAAGGTCATTAGGATGATATAAATAGAGGACGTTGCCTCTCATTTTTACATAACACAACTCACTCTCTTGTGAGAGAATCATTTTTAGTCTTTTGTCTTGGTATTTTTCTCTTGGAAGTGAGGCGCTATTGTGGAGGATCATTTTTGGAATTTTTATGGTGTTTAATATCATTGGAAGGTTTACAACTAGGGTTTGATAAGCTCTTCATTGATTTGTAAGTGTATTTCTCATGCAAAACTTCTTAAATGAATGGTTGTAGGTTAAATCTCTTGCATTTATGGTTACATTGTTATTATTTTGCTTAATCATTGAAACCCTAGGTAGCAAGCACACAAGTAGGTCCTTGTTATATGTCCCCATGGTAGAAAACTTGTTTTAGCCATTGATTGAGGATATAGCCTAGCCATTGCTACACTATTTCCCCTTTTTCTGAGTTAGATTTTTTAACATAAGTTGAAGAAAGAAGACGTCCTAGGCCTAATTAATTTTACACCTAGGGTTTTCACTTTTAGGGTTTGAAGGGCCTTGTTATTGCAACACCTTTCACCCATAGATTTATGTTTTGAAGCTAGCCGTTTTGCCAATGATTTTTAAGGAAAGAGGGAGGAGCATGAGGCCTTGCTTAAGCAACACTGGAATGAGCCTCCTCCCCTTAGGATTTTGACTCTAGGGCCCTACTATTGCAGCACCATAGAGCCTAAATCTCTGGTCCTTAGATTCAGATTCTCCCGAGACCTAGCCCTTGCTTCTTGACTCCATAACACCCTAAGGCACTAGTCTAACTCTCCAACGTTGAGCTTCTTGTGCCAAAAAACAACCTTTCAAACTTCTTAAATTTAAAACCCTAACTAACCCTAACGTCTCACTAACCCTAATTTGATGATGAAATCATGCCTCTTCTGAGCTCTTAGTTGATGTAAAACGTTGTAGCATAGTCATCTAAGTGATAGATATTGAAGTGTTGATAATTTCCATTAACCTACTTGCAAAACGTCCACCTCTTTGTCTACCAAACTAACCCTAGAAGAAAGTTGACGTCACCTCTAGTAAGCATAATGACGCAGCAGTCTTGTCTTGAATGAGCATTAATGATATTTGATGCATGGTGTTAATTCAAAGATTGATTATATACATTGAATGTTATATCATTTCTAGTGTTTATTGAGAAGTAATATTATAAGCCATAGCCTTTATTGCAATCATTGACTTCGTCAATAATTACTGTTGTTTATGCTCATGTATATTAAGTATTGATAGTCATTGACAATTGAAGCATTAACCACTATTTGCATATATTAGTTTTATTGTTGCTTTTTCTCGCAAACAGGTTCTTCTTCTGTGGTATTTCTTCATATTGACTATCTTCTTGGCGGTAATCTATGAAGGGAAAACCTAGTTAAATATTCTAAGCCTTAATCCCTTGACCCTTTTCCCTTCAACACTCCAGATTGCTAGGAACGTCTCCCTTGGGCTTAGCCACCCTAAATAGAAAGAGCTCCTCATCGAGGTGACAGTGGGTGGGGAATATCTTGTTACTCCAGTTTGACCCTTACCTTTCAGCTACTTGGCCTAAACTAAAAATTGAGCGATAACATTTTGGCGCCATTGCCGGGGAACACTGAGTCAATCTTCCTCAAATGACAAAACCTTTGGTAATCCTTGCCTCAAAGATCTTTTCTTACAAGCTTACCTGGCGAATCCATTGCTTTTCCCCCCCTATTCTTTGGTAGTTTTAGGAAAACTATCTGGCGACTCCACAAACCAAAAGGAGGTTCAATAACCCTCCTCTAGCTTTCAGAAGGAAGCCTCCTGCTAATTTACCTGTTGTCAAGTCACTTATTGGAAAGAGACTTCCTCTAAACATGTCTACTTGTCAGACCTGTACTACAAACCTAGTCAACAATCAGAGACAATGGTCATCTACCTTGTTCAAACCTTTAGACATGTCAGCCATACCTGGTTACCCTAGGCAAATGCGACCTAAATATGAGAAGTGGTTGCCTAAGTTTACTGGCATTTATGTTATTAGTGCCGAAGAGCATATGAGTAGCTTCTGGGCATTCTTTCAGCTTCACCCCATTAGTGATGATGTTGAAGAATTGGTCATGAAGCTCTTCTCTGCTACTCTTTATGATGTTGCAAGACGTTGGTATCTTGGCCTACCTAATGGAAGCATTAAGACCATGGATAGACTTGAAGAAATCTTCCTCAGAAGGTGGAGCATCAAGGAAGACCCGAATATGTTTCTCACTCGATTGAATGGAATTACTAGACGTGAGAATGAATCCATTTAGGAGTTTCATACTAGATTCGAAGCCTTACTCCAACGCATTCCCCCAAGCCATCACCCGAAAGATGATTACCTCGTTCACATTTATACTAGATCTTTCAATGGCCAATTAGGGTATCTCCTTAGAGACAAAGACCCTCATTCCATTCAAGAAGCCCAAGAGCTTGCAAAAAATATTGAAGGAGATCTTCTTTCATCCAAGATTGAGCCTTTTTCCAACCCTAGGGGGAAAATAGACATCAAGCAGAAAACAGTTCACAATGCTGAGATTGCTTCAGATCTATGCACAAGTATCATAAAGCTACAAGCTTCATTAGATAGCATCATGAAGAATCAAGAGGAAATGATGAACCGGATCGTGAGACTTGAGAAGTCCAAGACCTAGGTGCCTAGACCTCCATTCGAAGGGCCATTCCAAAAGGGGAATCAAAATTACAAACCGAAGAATGAAAATGAAGTCCCAAATACTCTGGCCTCTGCAAATGATGTTGACGAAAATCCTTGGTGTCTGGAGTGCAGTGAGGCACATTGGGAGAACGAGTGTCCTTATAACACCATCCAGAAAAAAGTCAACAACTTCGATTGCTTCTCAGATTGCCCTCAGATAACATCACTGATGTTGAAAATCAACAAGCCCTGAAGGAAGCAACCCAAGTAGCAAGGTTAGCAATAATCAACAACTTGGACCAAGAATCACATGAGAAGTTGAAGAAGCAAGAAGTCCAAGTATATTGGAGAAAGAACCCAAGCCAACCTACAAGTGATCAGTCAAAATATTCTGAAGTTCTTCCTCCTAAAAATCCCAAAGCTGACAAGATTACCCTTGATTTTGACCTTGAAGGAGCTTTGGAAAAAATGCATGTGAATGTTCCTCTGAAAGAAGACATTAAAATCCCCTCCATTAAAGAACGCTTCAACACCTTCTTTTCAGGAATGGCTGAGCCTATGGACCCCCCAATTATGTTACAAGCTGAGCATTTCAGGATGATTTACGGTGAAGATCCTCCTTTCTTCATGACACTTATGATGAACAATAAATGTCTCAACAATTGCATGCTGGATACATGTGTTGATGCAAACATGATATCTCTTGAAGTCATGCAGCAGATGGGCCTGAAGGTAACCAGGCCTTACAAAAACGTGTGTGGATTTGAATCCAAATCTATACCCACACATGGCGTAATTGAAAACATCGAAGTACAACTGAAGGAATTCCCCGAGAGAATAGTTCGCATAGACATTATAGTCATTGATGTCCCAGATGTGTGGGAATGCGTTTGTCTAGAAATTTTGGTGCAATGATAGGTAGGTCACTTGAGATGGATCTCACTTTTCTACAGTTCCCTCTGAAAGATGGAACAACTAGACGATTACTCAATGTGCCAATAACTGGAACTCATGTACAAGATGTCCCCCCTACTATGAATGAAGCACAGAAAGATGTGATACAAACTCTTCAGGAATATTCTCCGAAATATATGCCATTTACTACGGAAGAATACTTTGACCAGATTGAGTGGCCCAATAAAGAGGAATATCAACAACTTCTAGACCAGTTTCAAAGTAAAGAAGTAGAGACGGTGAAAATGCTAAAAATACCAAAGGATGAAGAAGATGTACAGATACATCCGTCCCAGCAAGAAACCTTTACTGTAGAAGCCCAACCACCTCCCTCAGTAAAATACACCAGGGTTGTTCAAGGAAATAACAAACACAAGATCCATAAATACAAAGAGGGAGAGTTAGTATGGATGTGGGATATTCAGAAAGGAGAGCCTACTAATGTAAAGGGAAGTACATAATCGTGACTCGGACCCTTCAAGGTCAGAATTGAATCAATAGATAAATCTTATTACTTGTCCACCTTAGAAGGAAGAAGGTTCCCATTACCAATCACCAAATGCCTCTTCAAACCCCACCAGGGTGGTGGGACATGATTATATAGGTAAGTATGAGTAGGTAGGCATTTCCGTGTATTATACCACTTGCATTTATTGTTTGTTTCCTTTATATAAGAATCTTGATTGTTTTATCTCATATGTATGCTTATATTATTTTGCGGGGTGGCAATACCACCCCACCTTTTGTTGTTGATGCTTTCTTGTCAACTGTGAGTAGGTATACAGGTTTATTCTAGATATTGTTGAGGTTCTCATGTGCTCTACGTTTAGCACATGTCCTTGAGTTGGAGCCATATGTTATCCCCGATATATAGGGATAACTAGGATATCATGTCTCCAGGCCCTCAGGACCTAGACATGAAGTGCCGAGAGAAGGATTGACCTAAGCATGGCCCTGGAGGGCCCATCCTTCTTCTTCTTTGCCAGATGTTTCCTGTCAGTAGCAGTAGCTTCCATCACCATCGACTTGGACTTGCATCAGAGAGGAGTCTTGCTCCATGAGGTAATTGGTCCAAGGTATCATGGTATGTGTCATGTTTGATCGTTATAACCTTCTTATATATGCATTAGGTTCCTGTCATTTCTAATAACTACTTGGATCTTACACTAATCCACTTGACCATGGTTGGGGTGATTGATGGGGTGACTTACCAAGCTTGTATTCGTGGGTTTTGGTTAGCCACCAAGGGGGATTTGCAGAGCCATCATCCGCTCCCACCATTCTATCATTTTACATCTTATCTCCCGCACATCTATCCCATTCCCCTAGTCTGGCCATTAGGATGACCTTTTGAGGGTTACACTTTGTCTTATGGGAAGAAGGGGCTAAAGGCCCAGGGGGTAAAAGCAGCTGGTAAAATATAAAATCCATAGGAAATAAAACCTAGAGATGCTTCACCCAAGGATCCCCGAGAAGGCAATAAAAAGCCTCTCGATAAAAAACTAAAGGGACCCTAAGAAAATAATAAAACAAGACCTAACCAAGAGGATGGGAGGTCTCATCATGACCTGCCCCATTATGTTCATAGGTTTCCAATAGTATGACATTGCCACTATCTGGTCACCATGCCAGAGAAGTGACCTTTGGTTGCATGGCCAAGGGAAAGGAGGTCTCATCACGAGCTAGCCTTATCATTTCTATGAATATACCAGTGGGTAACACTGTCATCTCTGGTCACCATGCCAAGGCAATGTCCTCTGGTCAGACCTTGAAGTAAGAAAGAAATAAAAGCAATAAATGAAAAATAAAGGCAATAAAGGGTTTG
>JZKD02S0617524.1:192241-202810 GCA_000966675.3 Picea glauca
CATTTTTATGGTGTTTTGTATCATTGGAAGGTTTACAACTAGGGTTTGATAAGCTCTTCATTGATTTGTAAGTGTATTTCTCATGCAAAAATTCTTAAATGAATGGTTGTACATTAAATCTCTTTCATTTATTGTTACATTGTTATTATTTTGCTTAATCGTTGAAACCCTAGGTAGCAAGCACACAAGTAGGTCCTTGATATATGTCCCCATGGTAGAAAACTTGTTTTAGCCATTGATTAAGGAGGATATAGCCTAGCCATTGCTACACTATTTCCCCTTTTTCTGAGTTAGATTTTTTAACATAAGTTGAAGAAAGAAGACATCCTAGGCCTAATTAATTTTACACCTAGGGTTTTGAATTTTAGGGTTTGAAGGGCCTTGCTATTGCAACACCTTTCACCCTTAGATTTATGTTTTGAAGTTAGCCATTTTGCCAAGGATTTTTAAGGAAAGAGGGAGAAGCATGAATGAGCCTCCTCCCCTTAGTGTTTCGACTCTAGGGCCCTGCTATTGCAGCACCATAGAGCCTAACTCTCCCGTCCTTAGATTCCAATTCTCCCAAGACCTAGCCCTTGCTTCTTGACTCCATAATACCCTAAGGCACTAGTCTAACTCTCCAACATTGAGCTTCTTGTGCCAAAAAACAACCTTTCAAACTTCTTAAATTTAAAACCCTAACTAACCCTAACGTCTCACTAACCCTAATTTGATTATGATGTCATGCCTCTTTTGAGCTCTTAGTTGATGTAAAACGTTGTGGCATAGTCATCTAAGTGATAGATATTGAAGTGTTGATAATTTCCATTATCCTACTTGCAAAACATCCACCTCTTTGTCTACCAAACTAACCCTAGAATAAAGTTGACATCACCTCTAGTAAGCATAATGACGTAGCAGTCTTGTCTTGAATGAGCATTTAATGATATTTGATGCATGGTTTTAATTCAAAGACTGATTATATACATTGAATGTTATATCATTTCCAATGTTTATTGAGAAGTAATATTATAATCCATAGCCTTTATTGCAATCATTGACTTCGTCAATAATTACCATTGTTTATGCTCATGTATATTAAGTATTGATAGTCATTGACAATTGAAGCATTAACCACTATTTGCATGTATTAGTTTTATTGTTGCTTTGTCTTGCAAACAGGTTCTTCTTCCGTGGTATTTCTTCATATTGACTATCTTCTTGGCGGTAATCTGTGAAGGGAAAACCTACTTAAATCTTATAAGCCTTAATCCCTTGACCCTTTTCCCTTCAACACTCCAGATTGCCAGGGATGTATCCCTTGGGCTTAGCCACCCTAAATAGAAAGAGCTCCCCATCGAGGTGACAGTGGGTGGGGAAGCTACTTTTATGCTATTTTGACCCTTACCTTTCACCTGCTTGGCCTAAACTACAAACTGAGTGATAAAAGGCTCAATGGTTACCACTAGTCGAATGGTGGTACAAAAGTTCATATCATACAACTACCCACATGAATCCTTTTGAAGCAATATATGGACAAAATCCACCTTTAGTTCTCTCATATTTACCAGGTGTCTCGAAGGTCTAGGTGGTTGACCAAACTCTTACATTTCGAGAGGCTATTCTCCATACCCTCAAAGAGAATTTGGTCATGGCCTAGAATTGCATGAAGCAAGAAGAAGATCAAGGTCGCTCTAAATGTCAATTTTCATAATGGGATTAGGTGTTTCTTCACTACAACCTTACAAGAAAAATTCCCTCAAGGCTGACCATTGTCACAAACTGGCGCCCAAATTTTATGTTCCTTATACCGTTCTCCAGTGTGTGGGATAGGCGGCCTATGAGTTATCTTTGCCCAATCATTCTAAGCTACATCCTATTTTTCATGTTTCCTTTTTAAAGAAGGTGATTGGAACTAAGTGACAAACTCAAACCAACCTTCCCAAATTGGACGAAGAAGGCTCCATTTCGCTACATCCAGAAGCTATTTTGGACTATCATGAACGTTGCCTATGTCAATGAACCATCAAGTAAGTGTTAGTCTGGTGGAAATATACAACCCCAAAAAATGCCACTTGGGAACCAACTACCATTCTGCAACAATTTCCACATCTCAAGCCTTGAGGAAAATCCTGTTTTTAAGGGGGAGGACATGTTAGGGATCTAACCCCTCACATAGGTAGAATAATATATTCTGATGTAATAAAGTTCAATACTAATAAGGCCTAGCAATAAGGAAGAATAATTCGAATGTAAGAAGATCTAATATAATCTTCCGCTTCTAGAAGGATCTTCCTCTAGATGGTTCTTTTGATAGACATATTTAGTATAAATAGGAGTCGAGGGTATGAGAACTGTTGTCTTGGATTTTATTGTAATAGAGCTCTACTCAACTGGAGGTTTCCCTCTTTAAGAGGAAAGTGAACATTGCTCTCAGTAATCGAAGTGCTCTTTCTAGTGTTATTTTGTTATCATTTCAATATTATTATGGTGTTGTTATGATTATATTGTTGTCCATCTGTCATTTCTAGCATTTTATTTATGTTTTGCATACCTTTTATATCTAGAATATTACAGTCGAGGTACAAGAAGAGCATTGAATTCCCTTACAAGACAATCCTATTCCTAAGCTATCTAAAAACTATCTAAACTTAGAGGGAAAGAGAGAGGAAATTAGGTGTACCTTTGGTCCTAACGTCTGGTGTAGACCTCCTTCTCCTTTGTAGCTTTTTGGATTGTTGGTCTCCTCCCAAAGTTGACCTTCAAAAAATTAGGGAGACAACACTACTAGATATACGATCTCTACTTATCACTATTAATTTTAGATATAGACATAGATGCATTAATGAATAAAAAATAAAGACACAATGTATTGGGACATGAAAAAAACTCTTTTATTCAAAATGAATATTGCAATGATTACAACCTTCTTATCAGCAAACACTCAACGAACCAAGTCTGGGCTCCTCTTATTGTTGCTCCAAGTGCATCATTCCCATTCTTACCTCTCACAACCAACTGATCTCTTTGGGGAAATGGAAAGGATTGTATAAGAAGAAAGGGCTAGAAGGGGGAATCTTGAGGCCAAATCTCATAAAGGGATACAAAACTTGGGCTAGAAGGGGAAGGGATTTTGGCAGATTTTTCGTGTTCTCTTGCTTGTTGTTTAAATGAGAACCCAAGACATCCTTTTATATGAAAAAAAAAAGGTTTTTCAGTTTTGGGACGAGATACAATGGGTGAAAGGGTTGGGAAACCCTTGATAGCCCGTAAACTCTACCGAATTCCTTGCAATTATAAATTTTTTGCAACTTTTGGAGGTAAACATGGGTGGTCTAGCATGCAGCTTGAGTATGTACATGGGTTGTCTATTATGAAGCCAGCGTGTGTACATGGGCTATAGTTTAGCTGGGTGCATACATGTTCCAAAAAATGGTTTTTTAAGAAGGATCCTCAACAGTAATTTGAAAATTTGTGTAAGTGGAATGGCCAATGCCATGTATGCATAGGTAGGGAATTTTTGGACTATAACACTTAGCTTACATCTAGTGGCCATGGGAGTACTCATAGGTTTATTTTCTTCCATTTGTAATTTCTTTAGCATTTCCTTGATATATTTTCTTGGGAAACAAATATTCCTTTTTCTATTTGATTTACTTGTAAACCTAAGAAGAAGGATAGTTCTCCCAACATAGACATTTAAAATTCTTCTTGCATTTTGGTTTCAAAATTTCTTCTTAGTATAGTAAGATTACTTTCAAATATGATGTCATCTACATATACCACCACAATAATCATGTTTTGATCCTCAATTTTGATGCATAAGTTGTTGTTAGTAGTCCCTCTCTTATATCCTTGTTTTTGCAAGTACTGATCAAGCCTTGAGAACCATGCTCTGGGGACTTGTTTAAGACCATACATGGCCTTTTTTAGCTTGCAAACATAGTCATGATTTTATGTTAACATGAATCCTTCTGGTTCCTCAATATAAACTTGTTCTTCTAGTGTTCTATTAAGGAATGTTGACTTCAAATCCTTTTGATAGATTTTGAAATTTTTGAAGCATGCAAATGTCAGGAACATTCTAATGGCCTCAAGTCTTGCTACTAGAGAAAATGTATCTTCAAAATCAATACCTTCTACTTGGGAATATGCTTTGCAAACTAATATGGTTTTTTTCTTTATAATCTCCCCATTTTCATTTAGTTTGTTCTTGAAGATCCACTTGGTTCCTACCACATTCTTGTCCATGGGTCTTGGAACTAGTTCCCAATTTTGATTTTTCTCTATTTGATCTAGTTCTCCATGCATTCATTTTATCCAATATTTAGTTTTTTTGGATTCTTTAAATGACTTAGGTTCTATCAAGGATAACAATGCATGTTCTGAGTAAAATGTGAATTTCCTTCTTGTTTCCACTTCTGCATTTTTATCTCCAATAATCTAACTTTCAGGATGATTCTTTTGAACTCTTTTTATGGATATTTTGACAAGGGAATTTCTTCATTGTTTTCTTCATTAGTATATGATTTGTTTTCCCCTGTTTCATTATCATCGTCTTATTGCTGAGATTCTACATCATCATCTTCTTGCTAATATTTTTTTATCAGTTTTTGATATTTCTTGGGATATGCTCTTCTTTAGTTTTAGATCGTATATATTTACATTTTCACTTTCCACTATCTTTGGTAGTCTAAGATTATAACATATGTATTCTTTCTTATTAAGTGAATACCCTAAAAATATTGCTTCATCAGATCTTGGATCAAACTTCCCTAAATTATCTTCATAATTCTTAATTTAACATTTACTTCCAAAAATTCTAAAGTGTTTTACAGATGTTGGCCTGCCAAACCATAGTTCATAATGAGTTTTGTCATGGTTGGGTATCAACTGAGATTGTTTGAGTATGCAGACTATTGTGTATATTGCATCTCTCTAGAATTTTTCTAGAATACTGGCTTCATATAGCATGGTTCTTCCAGCTTCTTGAAATGTTATGTTTTTCCTTTCTACCACTCTATTCTATTGAGGAGTCTTGGGAGCTGAAAACTTTCTTTTGATACCATGATTTTCACACAATTGAATGAACTCTTTAGAGGTGAATTATCCTCCATTGTCTAATCTTAGACATTTAATTTTGAGATCTGTTTCATTCTCTACAAAGGATTTGTATGTTTTAAAATTCTCAAAGGATTCTAATTTTTATTTTAGAAAGTATACCTAGGTCAATATTGTATAATCATCAATGATCAACATAAAATAATGTTCACCATAAGTACTTTAGTTTTGGTAGGTCCACATAGATCTGTGTGAATAAGTTCTAATGGTTTTGTTGTGGAATTCTCTTTTGTTTTGAACCTAACTCTTATTTGCTTCCCTATTTGACAATGATTACAAATAGGATTTGAAGGCTTTATAATCTTTGACGGATCCCTTACTTCCTTCTTCTTATTGACTTTGATTAAGTTTTCAAATCTTATATGACCCAACCTTGTATGTTATATCCAATTTTCATGTTCTTGACCTAAACAACATTTTTCTTCTCCTTCCATGTCAAGGATGTACACATTGTTTCTTGACCTTGATCACATGTTTGACTTACACTTATGAGATTAGGCTTAATATTTTCTACTAAAAGTACATTTTCGGCTTTGGCCTTATTATTCTTTAGGCTAACAATGCCTTTTCCAAGTATCTTGGCTGAAACATTATCTCCAAAGGTGACTTTTCCTTTTTATTTCTTTGTTAACTTGAGAAATTTTCTTTGATCTCTAGTCATGTGTTTAGAACATCCACTATCTATATACCACTGACATCCTTTGTTTTTGGCATACAAGGATACTTTACACTCTGTTTTCTCTACTTGTTTTTTCTTCCATACTTTTTTATTATTGGGAATATTTATCTCTTTGACATACTTTGAAAATCTACATTCACTGGCTTTATGTCCATATTTATTACATTTCAGTCATTCCATATTGTAATCTTGTAATGGAGAGAACGAATTATAGTTTATTTTATTTGTATTGAACTTCTGACTTCTTTGGAATTTTTTTGGATTGTGCCTTCTATAGGATTTACAATGTACTGTGTTGTGTCCAAAATTATTGCAGGAATAAAAATATCCAAGGAAGATATACTAATATCCGTTAGAGGGATTTCTTCTAGTGATTGTATTCTTTTGGTCATATTTTTATTTAGTAGGGGATGATGATTTCTATTTATTTGGGATGGTATCCAATGGAATCATCCTTTCCTTATCATGTTTTCTTCTTAAGGGGTTTTTAATAGCATCTTCATAACTGACTAGTATTTTGATAGATCCTTGTGATGTAGAACTTGCTTTTTGGGTATATCCCAAACCATTTTTGTTATTTGGTGACCTATGACTACTAAGAATTTCATCCAAAATATTTGAATTATTTTCAAATTTTGATCCCTTCTTTTCTTTTTCAAGTTCACCTTTTAGCATCTCAATCTCAGCTTCTAGCTTCTCACATACTTGTTTTATATCATTGATTTGTTTTTAAATGAATTCTTCAATTCTATTAGCTTCCAGGAGCTGAGCCTTTAAATCATTGATGATCTTCTATGATTATTTGATAGTACTTGATGCACCTATTTCTGTTGATTGGTGTGATTCTTCAAATTCTTGAAGTTTTTCCCTAAGTAGCTTGTTCTTGTTTTTATACTTCCTTAGTTCCTCCATAGCACTAATCAGTTTATCTTCTAGATCTACTTCAACTTCACTTTCAGAGTTTTTTTCATTATATATATTATTATTTTGAGTGTTTTTTCCCATAAATAGAAGCTCTGAATCTTCATCCGCAGTTATGTCTGAAGAGATGATGTCTTCTTTGGAGTAGAAGTTTTTCTTGTTCTTATAAAATTTCTTCTTGTATTGGTTTTTCTGGTTGTGGGATTCTTCATCATCATTATCCTCCTACTTGGGATAGGAACATTTGTTATCGAAGTGTTTGATTCTGCCATAGTTAAAACATTTGAAGGGTAACTTTCCTTCCTATCTTCCAAATCCTTTCTGGAGTTTCTTTATAAAGTTGGCCTCTTCTACATATGAAATGTCTAACTAATACTCATTATACATATGTTCATGTTTCTTCTTTGTTTTAGATGCTTTAAATGTTGTTTCTCCTTTTGATGATTTTTCGTTCCCTGTTCTCATCTCATATGCTGTAAAACTTTCATGAAGATGATCTACTGTGAGCTTGTCAAGTTATGGGCTATGTTCAATTGAGGAGATCTTGGCATCATATATCACAGGTAATGACCTTAAGACCTTTTGTACAATTGGTTTATCGATAAATTCTTCTTCTTCTGCTCTGATTGATTTAACTACCTCATCTACCCTATCAAAGTATTCAACAATGTTTGCTTCTTCTTTCATTTTCAAATTTTCAAATTGAGCTCTATAGGTTTTTAGTTTGGCTTCCTTGACTTCGCTATCTCCTTCATATACAACCTCCAATTTGTCCCAAATTTCCATAGCTGACTTACAATGCCTTCACACATATAGAATTTGTCAATCCCCCTAGAATGGAATTAACTTCTCTTGAGTTGTCATTCCACACCTTCTTTCTTGCAATATTTGTAGGTGGAGCAGTTGATGTAGCGTAACCATTTACAATAGATTCTCAGACATCAAAACCAAGAGCCAACATGAGGCTTTTCATTCTTATTTTCCAAAGAGCATAACCACCTCCGTTAAACAATGGTGCTTTGTTTGAAGACATTCCCTCTTGCTAATCCATTTTGAGAATCTAACTTCCAGTTATTACATTGTGATGAAGGGACTTTCTCTGATACCAATTGTTGGAAATACTAAGAGGGGGGGGGGGGCGTGAATCAATATTACCCTTTTTTGAATAATTAGCAATTGCTTTTTTTTTTTTTTAATCGCCACAATAGATCAACAATGGACTTGTATTTAAAATCAATTATATAAATATATTTAACAAGAATTACAAGGTTTTATAAAGAATAGTGAAGGAAACTAATCCTTTTTAGAGCACCAACTCTAGGAGACACAAATCCCCTTCTTTAGGGCACCAACCCTAGGAAGCACCAAATCCCTTGTTTTTAGGGAACCGATCCTAGGAAGCACCAACTCTCTTGTCTTTAGGGCACCAACCCTAGGAAGCACCAACTCCCTTGTCCTTAGGGAAGCAACCCTAGGAAGCACCAACTCCCTTAATTCACACTTTACTTAGTAAAGGATATTGATCCTTCTATGCTCATCCCTTCCACCCTCACTCCATAAGTATCATCAGTTCCTCTTCTTGGAATCTACTTCTACTTTGATCTTCTGATCTGGAATGTTGTTATAGAAATATTTGACTCACCCTATGCAATCTTGCATAGAAGGCCTTTTTCCATTTCCCTATGCAGACTTGTCATCCCTTTTTTCAAGTTCTAGAGCTAAAAATACAGTTTTTCCACATGTATGCACCTTGCTTACTATACAACATGTGTATATGTAGGTTGCACAACTACAACCCACATACATCAGGATTTGTGCCTAAAAATGAAAAATGGTGTCGGGTTTCTATGTCACGACAGGAGATCTATGATCCTTGGACTTCCATATACTGGAAACATTCTGACTAGACCCTTTAGTTCCATTTGAAGGCTATAAATGGGTCAATTCCAAGCTATGGAAAAGAGGAGAAAGAATTCAACTTTGAGAGAAAAGTTACTTTGGAGGAATTGTTTAATTCATATTGAGTCTGCATCCCCTTTTACTTTAAGTCTGAACACAATTTTCAGCCCCCAAGATCTTCACTTATTGATTGAGAACTTCATTGTCAGATCAAAATCTGGACCAGGGTTCAAATTTTGCTAAATTTTCAAAGTGCTCGGAATGCGACGAAAATGGTGCCATTGCGTCTGTCCCGTCTTCTTGATTCCGACGGTATATTTACTTTTTCAAACGAAGTTTGTATGGAGAAGATATCACAATCTGTTCGCCGAGCCAAACAGGCAAAAATTTGATGCTGACTGTACCTGTCCGTACAGTCCGTACAGGACACGTGGCAGGTCCATATAGGATATGTGGCAGGTTCGTACAGGACACGTGGTGACTCTAGATGATGACACGTGTCAGGCAGATTTGTCTTTTTGAGCGTACGGTTGGACCAATTCGGAGGTGACACATGTCACCACTGGAAGGGTGACACGTGGCACAGGATGACGTCAGCATCCTACGTGTCGGATGACATCAGCAACATGCCTGGCGATGACGTGGCAACATTTGGTTGGCTGGAAGTTGGTTGAATCATATTGTGACACGTTGTAGATTTTGGGCAAATGGCATGGTGCCACGTGGCCCAATTATGCCCTACCACGTGGCACCCTAGTTTTTGTCTATATGGTTGGTTATGTCAAAAGTTTATGGAGTCCGGGGGATTCGAACCCTGGACCTCCCCACCGCGAACGCCTTCATAAATCCGCTCGACCAATGGGCCACCAATTGTCACTTGATAAGTATGCGAGCAACATTCTATTTAAGTTGCAGTTGTTATTGTTTTGGCGGGAGGTCGGGCCGGGGCTTAGCCCTGGCCCGTGGTTGTATGCTCCTTGTATATGACCATAGTTCGACAATTGGCGCGGGGGCATTAAACCATATATTATATTCGCAGGTGATATATATATATATGGTTCCATTTTATACATGACTATATATTAAAATGTGGCGCGGGTTTTGAAACTTAACCTATGGTCATATGTAATATGTATGTGACCACCGTATATGCGTGGTTATAATATTTGTGCGCGCGGTTTGGTTAAAACCCACGGTTGTAATCCCATTCCACATGTGAATAATATTTTAAATGCACACAAGGATTTGAAATGACTTTTAATTGTGGTTTAAAACGGTTTAATAACCAACCGCCACTTGTCATTGTTATATTCGCCCTTGGGAAACTCAGCCCTTTTTGCTTTTGCGAGAGGTCATATGGAGGACCTTGTGACCGAGAGCTTGGCGGTTAGGGGCTGGAGGTGCCCTAACCATTCTATGGTTTGTACCATTGGTGCGGTTGCACCCGGTGCTAGGTTTTAATGCGTTTTGGGAGCGTGTTCTTGATTCATGCACACAGAGGTGTGTTTTGGCGAACCAGTTTCAGAAAGCTTGAAGGAGGAAAATGGAGGAGGCCTAACTTCTTCATCTTTTGGCCGATTGAGGTGTCGTAAAAGCCCAGATAGGGATTTTTGGACGTGCTGGATCCATTGGTGCTGTTTTCAAGGCCATTTGAAGACTTTTTCTGCAAGCTTTTCACCATTGAAGTTTCAGCAAGATCTAGGGAACTTGAAGCCCTCATTGATCGAGGACATGGTTTGGTGAGCCTATGTTTGTTTTCTGTGATTGAATAATCATTTTTGGTTGATTGATATGATCTGAACACATTGGGATAGGTTTCAAAGGCTGTTGAGGACTTTTACAGGTGTTGTTTCCAAAGAGAAGCTCAGGGAAGCCTATGGACACATGTAGAAGAGGTCATGCCCGGATGAGCCATGATCCATTTTCAGAGTTCTATTAGTCATTTTTGGGGTTTTTATGTGTTTTGATCT
>JZKD02S0617524.1:211858-222030 GCA_000966675.3 Picea glauca
GGGGTTCCGCAAATCCCCCTAGGGGTGTGGCTGTTTGAGTGAAAGAATAAGTGAGGGGGTGTGTAAAGGTTAGGAGGTGGGTTGAGTAAGTTAGCTATCATCCCTCTTTCCTTTTTCCATCAATACATTACCCCATTAACTCAAAAATTACAAAAATTACATTTTGACTTAGCAATAACAATTGTTGTTTTGACTAACTGACACTCCTGGTGGACAAACACATAGCAAAAGTTGTTTGATTGTGATGAAACTTGGTCCAAGGGTGTAGGGGGTCTCATTCCATTTATTTTGAGAACAAATACCCCTAGAAAAATCCTAAGGACCTATTTTTTACAATAATTGATCAAAAGCAATTAATTAATTAAATAATTAAATTCCCAACCTTAAGAAAATTAATTAAATTTAATTAATTAAAAAAAAACCTATGTAGACTCGACGAAATTCTGAGAAACTTTATAAGTTGTCTTACATGGTAATTTACATCATTCCTAAACAATAGCTACCAGAGGATGAGATCATTAGAACGCCCTTCACCACTTTGGAGGAATTATTGCACGTGTGAGGGAAAAAATCAAGGGAAATTAATAAGGTTGAAAAGCCCAATTAATAACCCGAGGATACAAAACCCTTCGTGAAAGGAACTCTTCCAATGAAAACATCTTAAGGTACCTGACCTAACTATGATCCATGTAGACCTATTACATTATTTAACCCATGCAGGGTTGCAGAAATTTTGTTTACAAAAATTGTGTTGGAGGGATAAATTTCCTAGTAGAACCAAGCTGTCATCAACAAATTATAATCTTATGATAAATTTAGTCATGGCACATGGAGTTGACCCCCTAGTTGAATAAGCGGTCAACATCTGGCTCCACATGGGGATGTGTGTTCGATCTTCTCACATGGGACATAGAGCATACGAGAATCCAGCATCTACAAAAAGCTGCTCACCAATAACCAACATAAGCATACACATATATATAATGAAATAAATAAATGATATAAACAACATTTACAGAATGAAAATAACTAAAGTACACATTATAACTACAAAATGAATCTATGATATAGAAATAATTCAAGGTATATATCAACATAATGAATGAAACAATACAAAATTGAAATAAAAGGAAAAAGGGTTAGAGATACGTTACAAAGGGTCTCCCTTTGGACACCAAGTTGCCACATGAAGAAACACTTCAAGGAGGGGTCCTCTCACTACCACGTCTGACTTTATGTCATCCCACTGACTAAGAAGAGTTGCCAGAAGACTGATACACTTTATGCTGATTGTTTATTCTTTCATGTGAATCCTGGTTTCTAACCTTAGGCCACTTGGGGTAGTTCCCCTTCACAAATTTATGATGGTTTTCTGTAGGTACCAAGTGCAAAGTCTATGAACTTAATCTCTCCTTAAAAGGCTTGGCATACCTTTTACTAGGGATGATATACTTTACTTTATCGATATTAACCTTATCATCCTTAGTACTTCCCATCATATTCCCATTACTTATTCTATCTTTTACTTTTTCACTTTTTGCAAAGTAAGGAGGGTGTGGCCCAAGAATCCCATCTGACTGTTTCTGACATTTAACTGATCCTGTTGATGAAGGTTGAGCTGATGACAGATTTTCAATTGACAAATCCAACTTTGACTTTAATCCTGAAGGAGGAAAACTATCATCTGTCTGATCCACATTTTCCTCAAGAAAAATCCCATCAAAATAATCGACGGGGTCCCAAACATTGCAAATGCATGGGGGTTCACTATTAAGTTCCATATTGGAAAATGGTCAAGTATACTCTATCTCATAACACCCCATTTCAACTTCCCGAAAAACAATCTCATTTTCCTTCTTCCTAGGATCTTCCACATGATACTTTCTTTCCAACTCTCTATTTAATCTAAAATCTAAACCATTTGGAGTTGGAATGGTGGCATAAGTTAAGTCCATTTGTAAACTACCACCTAAATCTGCCACTATCTTTCTATTTAGAAACATACCCCAAGTATCTGGCACCTACAACAATGTCCATCTCAATCATGATATCTGGGAATATTTCTAAGTGTACTTGCAACCCCTTAATCAAACCATGCACCTCAATTGTCTTGCTATCCAGAGCACAACTATTATGATAAGGTCTAGATATCCTCAAGTTTAATTGTTCCATTACTTTCTTGGTCATAGCATTTGAAGTGGCTCCCGAATCTAGCATACAATTATGAAGAATAAAATCATTCACGAGCAAGTATAGGAAAAAGGGTCTATTCTTTTGATCCCCCCTATCCATATTTTGTCAAATCACAGGTGCATCCTGATAAGTTCTTGTTGGTGGAATGTCAACATTTTTCTGAGAAGGACAATCTATGGCTTTGATAAACTTCTCCCTCTAAGAAGGGATCTTCATTATTTCCGACACAGGCACCAACATCTTCGCATTACTTAACCATCCTCTTAAGTCAATGTTTAATTATGAACTTGCATACATGTTTGACTTAGGGGGGATTGGAGCTACCTTGGGAATGTTTTCTTGGTTTTTGTCTTGTCTTTTATTCCCATTCTTTTGATAGGTAATGCCTCTAAATTTATCCATTCCAGCTACTTATTGTGGAGTAGGCTTAGGAACAAACATTTCTATTAATTTATCCACCACAAAATCACTCATGCAATTCATGTTCTTCGCTCCCTTGTCACATTCATCAAAATCCATCCAATCATACATGCCAACATTATACTCATGACCACACATATTAACTTTTTCATTTTTTGATCCATAAGGTCCCTCCTCACCATAAAGGTGAAGGAAGACTTGGCAAGTTGATTCATCATGGAATTTCTCACAAGGTCTACAATAATGAATAGCCTGGTGGTCAACCCAATTAGTGGATTCAAATGGATTTGGTTGTTTTGATCTGAGGGAGGGGGATTCTTAGACCACTTGTCATTTGGCCTATGTGGGGGCCTACTAGCTTGTCCCCTTCCCATGGATATCAACCTATTTTGCATGGCATTCATATGACCAACATGTTCCTTCAATTGATTAACATGATTAATTTCCATTTGTTTAATCAATTGAGTGAGCTCCTTAATGCCATCATTAGAGGGTTTCTATGTTTCAACATTTTTCTTCTTCGCATCATGCAATTGTGAAGAGGACCCTCTTGTAAAACCAAGAATGTTAGACTTCCTAGAATCTAGCATATTATGTTCAATTTTTATAGTTGTAGCTTGTGCTACTCCCAAAGTTTGAGGATCCTTATCCCTTAAGGCATACCTAATTTCACCGTCAAATGCCTCGATATAATAAATCAAAATTGCAGTATCTAAAGGCTTAATGTCATTATGAAGGATTTTCACCAAGCCATTAAACTTAGTGTTAAATTCTACCACAGTTTCATTTTCTTTCTTATCGCTAGTAGTAAGAGAAACAAGCCGAAATATATGTTCCTTTTGATCACCCCATCTCTTCCTAAACTCATTCAATATCTCATCAAGGGTGCGAAATGTAGCTGGATCAAAATCAGTAAACCATTCGGCAACATCTCCTTCTAGTGAATACACAAACAAAGTCATTTTGACATCTTCTTCATCATGACCCCTACAATATCTTTCCACACACATCTGGAAATTCAGGATATGAGATTTGGCACTTATAGCATTATTTCCCTAAAAGGTAGGAAACTTGTCAATAGATTTTTCAGGAACTACACGAGGGGCACCTTGGATTTCTGCAAAGTTCAAAGGTCTCAAAAAGATACTCATGGTGGCGTTAGTATTATTAGTGGGATTATTAACGGTTTTTTGATTATTGGTTTGGAACAAGTATTGGATATTAGTGAGTTCTTCTTCTCCAAGACTTTCAAGTAGCCTCCTAGGAGTAAGGCAATTTAGTCTCCTCCTATAAACCTTTCCAGGTTCAATAAAAGAATAAATCACTCCTTGTGAAGTGCTCCTAGTAGTATGCTTGACAAATTTTTTCAATGGAGTCGCCACTTGGAAAGGAATCACACAAAATCAACCAATACAAGTTCAATGAATTTTAGGGACTAAAATTTTTATTACTTAGTTCTTAAAAAATTAAGTTAAGTCATTTTGATTAAGGATAAATGAATTATCCCCGGAAATGACACCAAATATGTTGTCTTCCTAATACACACTTGCTAACGTGAGCAAATTCTAGCTCACTTAGTGTGTCCTTGGAGGCACAATGCCTAGGTTCATAGTCCACACTATCACCTTGACTGGAACCTCTTCCTTCTAGGCTCACTCCTAGGGAAGCCAAGGGGGGTAGACCCTAGTTACTAGATAAGATTTAAAATTTATGTTCTAGGATTTGGTTTTAATTGATTAGAAGTTTGGGGGGAGTACTAACCTATGATGCAAAGGAAGCAAATTCAAGATGCACAATTACTTATGTTAAGCAAACCCTTCCCTAAGTCAACTAAGACTAGTGCCTAAGGTTGGGCAAAGGGGTCAACTAAAGTTTGAGGAGGTTGATTACAAAAGATTACAAATATAACAAAATTACAACTACTTCACAACAAAATATACAACTACTTACAATATTAAATGAAAGATACTACAACAAGATATATGAGATATACAAGGTACAAATAAACAATATTAACCAAAAGCTTATATGTGAGAATTCAAAGGTATTCAAAACATGAACATCATTCACATAAGGCCAAGCATGCCCCAATAGTAATTGGACTTCTTTTCAATGGCAACCACAAAAGAACTCAAGATCCAACAAGATGATGCCTCCAAGTGGGATGTGCTATATCGTGTTGAATCACACCATAAAGAGCATTAACCAAAAGATGTGAAGTATTTGAAAGACAAATGCTCAACAAAATTAAAGAATTCAACACTTAGATATTTAAACCACAACTTGCATGAAAGATCGAAACATATAATGTACTTGCAACTAGTTCTCTAAACAACCATAAGATATATCCAAAACAAGATTGCCTAGAAGACTAAGTGGTTAGGAGTTGCTTAAAGATTTTGAAGATTTCAGTTACCCTCCTAAATAAGTGTCAAACCTTAATCCTCCTTCCCCAATTGCCAAATGGCTACTGGATGCTCATGATAGTGAAGCAATGAGGCCCACCCTAGCTTCCACAGTCAGCCCAAAGAATTGAGTTTTTACGGAAAGGACGCTCCTTTGCGCCATGAGACCATCCCTGGCCTTCACCTTCCGTTGCCCTCCTCAATTCCCATTTTAGATGGTGAATATGGGGGATTTTATGTGTCCTAGTTGGTCTAATATATTATTAAGGCTTAGGACTAAATTTTAAGATGTGTTGGTGAGTTTTTTAATAAGTTTGAAGTACCCAAAAATAGTGAATTATGCCCAAAACTAAAACTTAAATGACTATGAAAGTGTGTTGCAAATTATGAAAATGAAGCTTATGAACACATCCAAAACATGTAATAAAGATGAAAGTAAAACATCTATTCCATTATCATCCACTTAACCATGTATGCATGTAAACTTGAATAGATAAAGTAAAGTGAAAGACAAGAACAAATTGCCAATTATAACATAAAATTTCTTTATGTGTTCACATTTTAGCTATGTAAGTTAATCCATTTGAGAGCATGCTAAGAAAATGAGTGATGCTTGCTGAAAATAAAATTAAGCTCTACATCATGTACATGCTCCACATATGATTTAAAGTAATCGATGGAAAATTCCTTAAGAGATAAGTAAATTGTAGATTCAAAGGACTAMTTCCAAAGCATTTAAACCATGAGAGATTGCACTTGAAAAAAACTAGAGCATGAAAAGGAAACTATGGCTTGAGGGCTTAAGCTAAGATTAATGACGTGTGATGACTACTCTAAAAKATTTTAATCACATAGGAACATAATAACCATCAACACATATTTACCTAGCCATACAATTTTGGGGATTTCTCTCCCAAGGTGTAGGCACTTAATTAAACAAAAATTGAAGGTGAAAAGAAAGCCAATCACAATAGCACAAGGTGGAGGCAAGTCTACCAATGTTGTGCCAAAGACGGTTGGAAAGAAAAATGTAATTATTATTGAAACAATCTATTCACACAACCTTGTCCTAGTGAGAAGTGGGGCAAAAGAATAACCAATGATGAAATTAAACTAGGCCCTAGCTCAATGATATTGGGAGGTTGGATGAGCCAATCACTCTCGCATGGTGTAGGCAACAAACTAACTTGTAAGAAATGACTTACAATGGATGAAATAAGAACAAGAGAATGCAAGCCTTAAGGGAACTTCTTGGGGGCTTGCTACAATGCTAGAAATGATAAGGAAAGATGAGAGATTTGTTTCCCAACTAATGGAGCAACTCTTGAGGTGTTGTGTGGCAGAATTTGGGCAGAATATTCCTTTGTTCCTGGTAAGATCCTGCAAAAACTAGTAAGCTATTGCTTGCTGGAAATGTTGCACAACACAAGAAATGTTATGAAACATTTATGTTTTTAGGCAGAAATTTTCCAGATAAAATTATCCAAGTAAAATGAGATTTAATTGACCTATATAAAATGGTTAACTAGATGAAATATATGATAAAATAGAACAAAAAATCAGACTAAGTAAATCATGGATTTTAAAAGGGCCTTGAGGGAAGACTCCTTCGTGAGGCTATCCCAACAACCCCTTGAGGCAAACCTGCAAAACTCAAGCAATATGTGAGGTATACAAATAGATAACATGCATGAATAAGATAACAATATGAAATACTTCACACCACTAGCTACCCAACATGTATAGACCAGCAAGAATACTCTTTGCTAATCTACTCAAGTAAACTACTTTACCAAAGATCTACTCAACACTACACCATATGCAAAAAATGAACAATGTCACCTCATATGAAAGAAGTCATTCAGAATACTCTTGATTACTCCAAATCCTCCAAATAGTTTTATTAATCCAAAGGGGAGAGTGTTGCGAAAACAAAATTCTCCAAGACTCTCAAGAGAAAATGGGATGGAAGCAAGAGGCAAAGAGCAAGAGAGATGGGGAGAAATTTCAGTAGAGTAACAGTAGCTCAAAGAATGATGAAGAAATGAGTGAGGAGAGGCTCTATTTATTCCTGGAGAGGAAAAATCACCCCTCTTGGATGAGATCCAAGTGTCAAATACCAAGCCAAAGAGAGCTTCCAAAGGAGAGGGGCTCACCACTTAGGGTTTGGATAAGGATTGGTGACATGGATGAGTGAATTTCAAAGTGGGGACCATGTAGGGATGACGTGGTAGGCTAGGAAGGGTGAAATACTCATAGGAGGGGGGCCACAAATAAATTCAAATGTGTTTCAAAGGTTTTCATGTGAGGGGGGCGGGGGGGCGCAAATCCCCCTAGGGGTAGGGGTGTTTGAGTGAAAGAATATGTGAGGGTGTGTGTAGAGGTTAGGAGGTGGGATGGGTAGGTTAGGTATCATCCCTCTTTCCTTTTTCCATCAATACATTACCCCATTAACTAAAAAATTACAAAAAATATATTTTGACTTAGCAATAAACATTGTTGTTTTGACTGTCTGACACTCCAGGTGGACAAACACCTAGAAAAAGTTGTCTGACTAAGATGAAACTTGGTCCAAGGGTGTAGGGGGTCTCATTCCATTTTTTTTTAGCACAAATACCCCTAGAAAAATCCCAAGGACCTAGTTTTTACAATAATTGCTCAAAAACAATTAAATAATTAAATAATTAAATTCCCAACCTTAGGAAAATTAATTAAATTTAATTAATTATAAAAAACCTATCTAGACTCGAAGAAATTATACGAAACTTTCTAAGCTATTTTATATGGTCATTTACATTATTCCTAAACAATAGATACCAGAGGATGATACCATTAGAACGTCCTTCACCACTTTAGAGGAATTATTGCACGTGTGAGGGAAAAACTCAAGGGAAATTACTAAGGCTGAAAAGCCCAATTAATAACCTGAGGATAAAAAAACCTCGATGAAAGGAAATCTCCCAATGAAAATATCCCAAGGTACCTAACCTAACTATGATCCATGTAGACCTATTACATTATTTAACTCATGTAGGGGTGCGGAAATTCCGTTTACAAAAATTGTGTTGGAGGCATAAATTGCCTAGTAGAACCAAACCGTCTTCGAAAAAATAGCATGTGATGTTGCATTTGTTCATGGCACATGGAGTTGACCCCCTAGTTGAATAAGAGGTCAACATCTGGCTCCACATGGGGACGTGTGTTCTATATTCTCACATGGGATGGAGAGTATACAGGAATCCAACATCTACAAAAAGATAATCACCAATAACCAACATAAGCATACATATATATATATAATGAAATAACCAAATTCTATAAACAACATATACATAATGAAAATAACTAAAGTACACATTATAACTACAAAATGAATCTATGATATATAAATAATTCAAGGTACATATCAACATAATGAATGAAACAATACAAAATTGAAATACAAGGAAAAAGGGTTAGAGATACGTTACAAAGGTTGTCCCTTTGGACACCAAGTTTCCACATGAAGAAGCACTTCAAGGAGGAGTCCTCTCACTAGCATGTCTGACTTTATTTTGTCCCACTGGATGAGAAGAGTTTCCAGAATACTGATACACTTTATGCGGATGATTTATTCTTTCGTGTGAATCCTGGTTTCTAACCTTAGGCCACTTGGGGAAGTTCCCCTTAAAAAAAAATTGACGGTTTTCCATAGGTGCCAAGTGCAAAGTATGTGAACTTAATCTCTCCTTGAAAGGCTTGGAATACCTTTTACTAGGGATGATATAATTTACTTTATCGATATTAACCTTATCATCCTTAGTAATTCCCATCAGATTCTCATTACTTATTCTATCTTTTACTTTTCCACTTTCTGCAAAGTAAGGAGGGTGTGGCCCAAGAATCTCATCTGACTGTTTCTAACATTTAACTGATCCTGTTGATGAAGGTTGAGCTGATGACAC
Source organism: Picea glauca (assembly GCA_000966675.3). NCBI lineage: Eukaryota > Viridiplantae > Streptophyta > Pinopsida > Pinales > Pinaceae > Picea > Picea glauca. Next base: position 220,821 of record JZKD02S0617524.1, read on the forward strand.
ATTTTCAAATGACAAATCCAACTATGAATTTACTCCCGAAGGAGGCAAACTATCATCTGTATGATCCACATTTTCCTCAAGAAAAATCCCATCAAAAGAATCCATGGGGTCCCAAACATTGCAAATGCTTGGGGGTTTTCTATTAAGTTCCATCTTCGAAAATGGTGAAGTATACTCTATCTCATAACACCCCTTTTCAACTTCCCAAAAAACAATATCATTTTCCTTCTTCCCAGGATATTCCACATGATACTTTCTTTCCAACTCTCTATTTAATCTAAACTCTAAACCATTTGGAGTTGGAATGGTGGCATAAGCTAAGTCCATTTGTAAACTACCACTTAAATCTGCAGTTGTCTTTATATTTAGAAACATAACCCAAGTATCTAGCACATCAATTACAACAATGTCCATCTCAATCATGATATCTGAGAATACTGCTAAGTGTACTTGCAACCCCTTAATCAAACCATGCACCTCAATTGTCCTTCTATTCATAGCACAAATGTTATGATAAGGTCTAGATATCCTCAGGTTTAATTGTTACTTTACTTTCCTAGTCATAACATTTGAAGTGGCTCCCGAATCTAGCATACAATTATGAAGAATAAAATCATTCACGAGCAAGGATAGGAAAAAGGGTCTATTCTTTTGATTCCCCCTATCCATATTTTATAGAATCACCCATGCATCCTGATAAGTTCTTGTTGGTGGAATGTCAACTCTTTTCTAGGAAGGAAAATCTATGGCTTTGAGAAACTTCTCCCTCTGAGAAGGGATCTTCATTATTTCTGACACAGGCACCTGTTATCCCCGATATCTAGGGATAACTAGGAGATCATGTCTCGAGGACCACATGATCCTAGACATAGAGTACGAGAGCAGATTGACTTGAGCATGGCCCTTGAGGGCCCATCTTTTCTTCTTCTCAACCAGACTTCTCCTGTCAGCAGTACCAGCCTCCATCACTACCGACTTGGTTTTGCATCATAAAAGGCTCTTGCTTCATGAGGTAATTGGTCCGGGGTATCATGGTATGTGTCATATTTGATCATTATAACCTTATTATGTATGCATTAGATCTCTTTCATTTCAGATAATTGCTTGGATCTTACACTAATCCACTTGACCATTGTTGGGGTGATTGATGGGGTAGCTTAGCAAGTTGGTATTCATGGGTTTTGGTTAGCCACCAAGGGGGGTTTGCAGA
>JZKD02S0617524.1:234749-261651 GCA_000966675.3 Picea glauca
GTGTATCAATATAATATATGTTGGTTTTCCCGGTTTGGGTTTCCAGGTGAAAAATCTCTGTGTAATGTTTGTATTTGCCATTGCATCTTTTCTGTTCTTTTCTGAATATCAGTTTACAGTAGATATTGTACAAGGTTATAATTTACAGTCATCTCGCAGCCTATTCAGCCATTGGTTGAGAAAGAGGTCATGTCGATGCAGTCTTTGGTTGATCCCACTCTTCTCTTAGAGAGTGTCGAGTCTACCAAAGTGGTCACGCCAATGCAATCTTCAACTGATCCCACTCTTCTCTTGGGGATTGATGTGTCTACTGACAATGTTTTTAGCATTTCCAGTTCACTACTTTCAGAACATGGGTGTAATAACGCTAGGCCAAACCCAATTGTAATGTAAATGAAATTGTACTTAAGCTAGTGAGATTTTTTTATATCATTTGTATGCACATTCCTGGCATAGTGCACATATGTACTGTGCACTAAAATGATGAAGTGTGCACATTTCAGGATACCGCACGCAACAACTCAAGTGTGCGCGATATAGAGGCCAGGGAGCCTTTGTGTATATGTTGTGTTTTATAGGTTGGTGAGCCAATTTATTATAAGCTAGGATGCTTATGTTTTGATTAGGCTCGAGAGCTTAGATGTTAAAGGCCAGTGTGCCTATTTTTGTACATGTCTCATAATTCATATAAAATACATCATTGCGCGCAGACCAACTACAATCAAAGAGATGGGGCACTAAACTCCACTAGTTAGGGAAAGGGAGGGGCTAAGTTAAGGAAAGGGGCTAAGCTATGGAGCTTGAGCCAAAAAGGAATATTATATTAATATTTCTTAAATCGTAAAGTATGGATAATTGTTTTATCCTAAGTCCTAAAGTTGGGTACAAGTGGGCCAAAGTAGCTCCCAACATGACAAGTGTCAATTTGGGGACATGCATACATATTGTTGGGAATGAGTTCATTCCTAGGGGATCTTTTCCATCATTCCTTCCATCATTCAACCATCCAGTAAATCATCCATGAGTATTCACACCCATTGATCTATTCTTTATATCTTCATGACTGTACCTGAACCCATATCCATAGCCAATTGTGTTGGTGTATTTAGTTAGATTGGGATTTGGATTGAAGAAGAGGGTTGTCAGGCCCATGAGAAATTCTATGGGTGAGAGAATTGTTGGGGATTGATTTACTAAATGTGACGAACTATAGCTACAGTTCTTTGAGACTTCTGGTCCAGCCTGTTGTTGAAGCCCAGAAAGGAAGTGGGGCAGTCGAAGGACTGTTGAGAAGAGAAGGGGCACACTTCCTGGGTGGGACAGTCATGTGGGGAATGAGGGACTGTGGGTTGTTAGTTTGAGTTGGCACCTGAGAGAGAGTCCTTCCTGTTGTTTATGATCCTTTAGCTTGGATAGGAATCCCTTTACCCGGTTGGAGTTTAGTCCCATCTTGGGGGTGACTCACTATTGAGAGTGATGAATAGTGTGGTGTAAGGTTGGGAGGTTTTTGGAAGGTATGCACGCAATTGATGACATTCTTACGAAGATAAGTGGAAATTGGGTGATCAATTTACATGTTGCATTGTTATTTACGTGCTTATATTTATGGGTTTATCTTATGTGTGTTTATAAATCTCTGTAAATTTATGGGTATTTCCTGTATATGTTGCATGTATATGTTTACTGTCATTTTAGTATGAATCCATGCATTTACATAACATACTTTTTAATCTATGTTTTAATATATATATGATTTCGCAAGAGTTATATGTGCATATGTATTTTAATTGCATGCAGTTCAAAACAATTATGGGGCATAGCTCAATTAGATGTTGGGTATGTTACAATATGTTTCACAGAGAGAACGTAAGAGTTCTCTGGCATAGCGTGGCCCAACATGGATGGTTGGCGATGTTACAACATGGTATAAGAGCTTCAGTTTTCAACACTAATCTTGAACGAGCCAAACGAGTTGATTTGAGGAAAAATTATATAGAGGATTTATTTCAAAATGGCCAAATTTCAAGTCACAGAGCGCCCATGGTAGATTTAGAAACAACGATGTGAAATTGGGAAAAGCCTCAATTTTTGTTGTTAAATTCATGAGAAAATGAAGAAATTTGGCCAAGTGGTGAGATATTATTGTTTTAATATCTGTTCTAGCAAATTCAAATCTTGAATTGGTCGAATTTGAAGTTACAGTGAATCCATGACAGTTGGAGCGAGATTAGTAAATAAAATTCTCAATTCGTCAATTGATTTTGGGGAAATTCGTTCCAGAAATGTCAACCCACAACAATTTGTTGTTGCAGAGGTTGAATTGGTGTTATCGGGGTGAAATTGAATGAATTTCATGGTTGCATAATGTCTATGGTAAATTGGGGAAAATGTTAGGAAAAAGTCCCAATTTCTGCAGCAAAATTCACGAGGATTTGATGCGCATAAAGGTGAATGTGCACAGTTGGGCACACTAAAAATGCATGATGCGCAATGAAAAGCTTGTGATATGTAAAATTCAACACTATGTGGAAAAATATTGGCATGCTGGTGTGCGCGCTAAATTTTGGTGTCGCCTGAAAAAATGCTAGTGTGCGAGTGTGCGTGCTAAAGTTTTGTACCGCGCAGAAAAATAGTGGTTTTCTGGTGTGCACACTAAATTTTGGCGTCGTGGATAAAAATGTTGGCGTGTGGGTGCACACACTAAATTTAGCATTGCGCAGTATGCATATGGATAAGAAGTGTGAATGGTTTTGAAATTCATAATAATGATGTGCATGGTGTGCGTAGTATTGTCATAGTGCAGTGGAGTTTGGTAGCTGCGCATGCAATGTGAGTATATGTTGTCACGCGACAATTTTGTTAATGGTGTGCACAGAGTTTTGGTGCACATTGGAGATGTACTAAACTATGGCATGGTGCAGCGTGTTGAGTGAAATTCGCGGTGGATACCATTGCACAGTACAAAAACTGTGAGCGGTGGATATTGGCATGCAACATAAAAGTAGTGCGCGCAAGTTAGTGGCACGACAAAGAAGTGATACACAGTGGTTTTAAAGTGCACAAAGAATGATTTCCCTTGTGTTTGTTGCTGCGCATGGTAATTATGGGTTTATAGGTTGAAATTTGTGCACACAGAGTCATTTGGAAGGTGAATAACAAAAGAAAACCAGTGATTTTCTGCGACGTTTTATATCATTTGAACATCATCTTTTTGCAGCGCGTTTTTGAGGGCCTTAAGAGCGTTTCTAGCAATTCAAAAACCATGAGACAAAGGTGTACCTAAGGTACACTCTATTTGTACATCTCAAATGAAAGAGCTCAGATAGATCTTTCTAATGGTGTAAATTGTTCGTCAAACAAAGCTTTGATGAGAATGTTACAACTTAAACAGTGAAGGGTAAATTTTAAGACCCATCTAACTTCAAAGAGCCATAACTTTATGATCCAGAATCAGATTGAGGCACAAGAGCAGTCAATGAAAATATATTGAGCCATAGAAGATATTCCAAGAGCTGAATTAAATTTCTAGGTATGTTAAAAGTGTTTAATCTGGAAAATAAGGCACCTATAGCATTCCAGACCAAAAACACAAATTGTCTTAGAACTTCAGCAAGCTGTAACTAGCAGCCCAGAACCCAAAATAAGGTGAAACTTGGAAAAAAATGTCCATAATATGTTTATGCAGAAACCCAATTGAGATCATATGAAAATTTCAATGGAGTAGGTGGGAAAATTCATAATTACAATGCATAATTGTGCCAAGTGGAAGTGTGAACAAAAAATTTAATGGGAAAATTTAAAATGACCATAACTTTTTGCTCCAAACTCGAAATTGAAAATGTGAGAAGGAATTGGAAAGGTATTGAAAAATGGAATCTATATATCCACCTAGAAAATTGATTTGGAAATTCAAATTTTTTAGGAAATCAGAAGAAAGGATTCTGATATATTATTGAACCAAAATGGTTCAGATTTTCATGGAATTGTTGAAACAGTTATCCTGACAAAGTTTTGTTGGTTGAACATTTTGTAGAGTTAACAACAAATAGATCAGATCAAGATCAGATTAGAGTCTAGATGAATGGAAGAGGCACATGGGACTTACATTCAGGAGGATGATATTAGAGGGATGGATGTCCATTTGGGCATTGAAGGAACAAACTCCAATGGACATGGAGATGGAAGGAATGAAAACATGAATATGGAAGAGACCATCAAAAATTTGCAGAAGGATGTCCAAAGCCATAAAGCTAATAATGAAAGGATTATGAAAGCCAAGGAGCAGTAGGATGAATTCAACATGAAGTTATTGGAGATCTTGAATAGAATAGAAAATAAATTGGTTAAGGAGAGTGGCTCAAGCAAGTCAGGAAGTCACATGCCTTTTGATGAGAAAAGAAAAGAAAGAAGTGCTAGAAGACATCACCATCACTCCCTGAGGCATTCCAATAAGAGATCACACAACATCTCAAGTCCATCCCCTATCAGGAAGCACAAGAGGTCTAGGGTGGATGAGCTATGAGGAGAAATGAACAAAATCAAACCTCCTACATTTGATGGCGAGGACAAGAAGGATGAAGATGTAGAAACATGGTTGTTGGGCATGAGAATTTTTTTTCAATTGCATAACTATTATTCTCATGGAGAAGGTAGAATTTCTATCTATCAACTCAAGGGAAAGACATCCATGTGGTGGGATCAGCTTGTGCAGGTGCAACACATTAAAGAGAAAAGTGTCACTTGGAGGGAATTCAATAAATATTTTGAGAAGAAATACTTGAATAAAAGATACTATGACAAGAAAACGAAAGAGTTCTTCGAACTCAAGATGGGGAGTATGACCATTGATGAATATGAGAGAAGGTTTCTAGAAATTATGAAGTATGTATCTTTCATCAAGGACGAGACAGTTAATATTCAAAAGTATTTGAGTGGATTTCCATCATTCATCAGTGAAAAAATATAGTATGATGATCCCAAGACATTAGAAGAGACCATAAGGTGAGATAAATGCCTATATGATCAACAGAAAGCAAGGCCAACTTTCCAAAAATATTGGGAAGACAAAAATAAATTCAATATGGATCAAAGGAAGAAGGGATCTAAGACACCATTATTCAGAAATAATCCACAGGGACAACAAGCTCCTAGAGAGCCCATAGCGATTGAAATAGGGGGTCAAAGGCCAAGGAAGCCACCTATTCAATGTTGGGGTTGTAAAGGAGATCATATGTAAAGATATTGTCCTCACAAAGGTGAAAAAGGGAGAACTGTTCACAATGTACAACAAGTTGAGACAATGGAGGACATGGGAAGAAATGTACCAAGGATATATGCAGCCCTAGACAACAAACAAACAAAACAACAATCACATATGATTGAGGTGGAAGGTATGATCAACAACCAAACCATTGCTATTTTAATTTATTCAGGATCTAGTCATAGTTAAATAGATCCTAATATGGTGGAAAGTTTTCATTTGCCAAAAAGAAAGCATGGAAAATCTTGGTTGGTGCAGCTGGCTACTGGAGCCAAAAGAAAAGTCAACGAGATGGTTGAGTCATGTCTTATGGACATGAATGGACTGAACACCAAGGAAGATTTGAACATATTACCTTTAGGTTCATATGACTGTCTAACTGGGATGGATTCGTTGGAACAACATCATGCTCTCCTAGACTGTCATAAAAAATCATTTACTTGCTTGGATGAGGAAGGGAAACTAAAGAGAGTGCAGGGAATTCCCAGGGCAGTAACCATTGAAGAAATTTCAGCATTTCAACTGAAGAAATGTTACAGGAAAGGGTGTCAAATATTTGCAACACATATGGAAGAGACACCTAGAGATAAGGTGCCAAATTTGGACGATCATGTAGTCTTGGAAGAATTTGAAGATGTGTTCAAGGAGGTACCAGGACTACCCCCAAAGAAAGATATTGAGTTCTCCATAAATTTAATGCCTAGAGCAACTCCAATGTCAAAGACTTACATAATGAGTACACCAGAGTTGAAGGAGTTGCAAATGAAGGTTGAAGAACTTCTGAAGAAGGGGTATATATGCCCATGTGTTTCACCTTGGGGTGCCCCAATCTTGTTCATGAAGAAGAAAGATGTAACCTTAATATTGTGCATTGATTTCAGACAGTTTAATAAAGTGATTGTTAAGAACGAGTATCCTCTGCCAAGGATTGATGATCTTTTGGATCAATTGAAGGATGAAAATATATTTTCAAATATAGATCTGATGTCAGGATACCACCATGTAAGGATTAAGGAGGAAATTATCAGCAAGACCGACTTCAAAACAAGGTATGGTCATTATGAGTTCACAGTGGTTCCATTTGGGTTGTCAAATGCACCAGTGGTTTTAATGAATGGTGTTTTTCGAGAATATTTAGACAAGTTCGTCATTGTCTTTTTGGATGAAATTATTATATAATATAAGTTAGAAGAAGAGCACGAGAATCATTTGAGAATGGTGTTGGAAGTATTAAGGGAGCATCAATTGTATGCCAAGTTGAGCAAGTGCTCATTTTATCAAAATAAAATTCATTATTTGGGGCACATCATATTAAAGGATGGGATAGTAGTGGATCCTGATAAGATAGAATACATTAGAGAATGGTCAGTGTCAAAGAATGTAACAGAGGTTAGATCATTCATGGGCCTTGCAAGCTACTATAGGAGATTTATTGAAGGATTCTCAAAGATTGCATACCCAATCACTTCTTTGCAAAGAAAGGGTGTGACGTTTCAGTGGACATTGGATTGTGAAAAGAGTTTCCAATACTTGAAACAGTTACTAACAAGTGCTCCAATAATAAGGATTGCAGACCCAAATGAAGCTTCATTGTATGCACAGATGCATGTAAAGAGGGACTTGGTGGAGTCCTCAGTCAAAATGGGTTTGTTATATGTTATGACTCAAGGAAGTTAAAGGAGCATGAAAGACACTATGCCATTCATGATTTGGAGTTGGCAACCATAGTGCATGCCTTGAGGAAATGGAGACACTACCTCATGGGGAAAATGTTTGAGCTAAGAACAAAACATAATGGTATGAAATATTTATTTGATCAACCAACTCTAAATTCTAGGAAAACCAGATGGTCAGAATTTCTAAGTGAATATGACTTTGATATAAAAAATATCAAAGGGAAAAAGAAAAAAGTGGTTGATGAACTCAGCAGAAGAGTGCATGAAATGCATGCTACAACCATTAGCATGTACCAATCAGATTTGAAAGACAGAATTACAGAGGATGCCAAATTAGATTTGCATTACAAGGAATTAGTGAGAAAATTACAGCAAGGTATTTTGCAGCAAAAGATTGAGGAATACAAGCTAAATAATGATGAAATTCTCATGTACAGGGGCAGAGTTTAGGTACCAAATTATAATGAATTGAAAAATCTTATATTGGGAGGAATGAATAATGTGCCTTATGCTGGGCACCCAGGATATCAAAAAATGACTGTAGTTGTCAAGAGCCAATATTATTGGCCAGGCATGAAGAAAGAAGTTGTTGATTTTATTGCCAGATGTTTGGAATGTCAAAAGGTAAAGGCTGAGAAAAGACACCCAACTGGTTTGCTACAACCATTACCCATTCTTGAGTGGAAATGGGAAGTTGTAACAATGGATTTCATCACCAAACTGCCTAGAACAAACAAGCAACATGATTCTATCATGGTAGTGGTGGATAAGCTTACTACAGTTACCCATTTTATTTCATCTAAGCTCACTTAGAAGGAAGCAAAAATTTTTTATGTTTATATGAAAGGAATTTCCAGATTACATGGCATACCAAAGACAATTGTGTCTGACAGAGATCCAAAATTTACCTTAAAATTTTGGAAAGGATTATTTAATGGATTTGGAACAAATTTGAATTTTAGTACAACCTATCATTCATAATTAGATGGACAAATAGAGAGGGTGAATCAAGTGATTTAATACATGTTAAGAATGTATGTGATGGATAAACAATCAAAATGGGAAGACTATCTACACTTGGTAGAGTTTGCTTATAACAATGGGTACCAAGCATCTCTAAAGATGAGCCCATTTGAGGAACTTTATGGTAGAAAGTGCAACAGACCAGTAAGCTGGGATAACCCCACAGACAGAGCAATGGTTGGGCCAGATTTCCTCAGGGAAATGGAGAAAATGATAAAAATAAAGAAAGATTTAAAGGCTACCCAAGACATGCAGAAAATCTATGTTGGTAAGGGTAGAACTCACAGGGAATTTAAAGTGGTTGATCATGTATTCTTGAAAGTGAAGGCCAACAAAAGTTCCCTGAAGTTGTGGAATTGTTCAAAGTTGGCAACTCACTATTGTGGGTTGTTTGAAATACTAGAGAGGATTCATCCAGTTGCTTATATGATTGCATTGCCTGCATCTATGTCTATTCATAATGTATTCTATGTATCGTTGGTCAAGAAATATATACCTGATGCTAATCATGTTATTGATTGGAATGTAATTTAGGTGGAGCAAGAAGGAACTTTTCAAGTGCATCTGGTATGCATTTTGGACCGAAAAATCAAACAGCTCTGGAATTGAGCCATGGGGCTTATAAAGCTCCAATGGACCTGGTATGGTCCTGAAGACGCTACTTGGGAGCAAGAGGATGCAATGCAGGCAAAATACCCACATCTTTTTGAGGATTTTTGAAATTTTTTTGTATATGGGTACATGATGCATTGAGGACAATGCATAAATAAGGGGAGGGGATTGTAATATCCCTAGGCTGAACCCAATTGTAATGTAAATGGAAATGTACTTTACCTGGTGAGTTTTTTTTATATCATTTGTATGCACATTCATGGCATAGTGTGCATATGTACTACACAGTAAAATGATGAAGTGTGCACATTTCAGGATACCACACACAACAACTCAAGCGTGCACGATATAGAAGAGAGGGATCCTTTGTGAATATGTTATGTTTTATAGGCTGGTGAGCCAAGTTATTATAATCTAGGATGCTTGTGTTTTGATTAGGCCGAAGAGCCTAGTTGTTAAAGGCCTGTGCGCCTATTTTTGTACATCTCTCACAATTAATATAAAATACATCGCTGCGTGCAGACCGACCATGATAAAAGAGAAGGGGGACTAAAATACACTAGTTAGGGAAAGGGAGGGGCTAAGTTAAGGAAAGGGACTAAGCTAGGGAGATTAAGCCAAAAATTAATATTATATTAATATTTCTTAAAACATAAAGTATGGATAATTATTTTATTCTAAGTCCTAAAGTTGGGTACAAGTGGGCCAAAGTAGCTCCCAACATGACAAGTGTCAAGTTGGGGACATGCATACATATTGTTGAGACTTAGTTCATTCCTGGGGGATCTTTTCCATCATTCCTTCCATCATTCAGCCATCCAGTCAATCATCCATGAGTATTCACACCCATTGATCTATCCTTTGTATCTTCATGAATATACCTGAACCCATATCCATATCCAATTGTGTTGGTATATCTAGTTAGATTGGGAGCTGGACTGAAGAAGAGGGTTGTCAGGCCCATGAGCAATTCTCTGGGTGAGAGAATTGTTGGGGATTGATTTCTTGATTGTGCTGAACTGTAGCTACAGTTCTCTGAGACTTCCTGTGGGGAATGAGGGACTGTGGGTTGCTATTTTGAGTTGGCATCTGAGACAGAGTCCTTCCTGTTGTTTATGATACTTTATCCTGGTTAGGAATCCCTTTACCTAGGTGGAGTTTAGTCCCAGCTCGGGGGTGACTCACTGTTGAGAGTGATGAACAATGTGGTCTAAGGCTGGGAGGTTCGTGGAAGGTTTGCACGTAGTTGGTGACATTATTACCAAGATAAGTGCCAATCTGGGTGATAAATTTACATGCTGCATTGTTATTTACGTGCTTATATTTCTGGGTTTATCTTATGTGTGTTTATAACTGTCTGTAAATTTATGGGTATTTCCTATATATGTTTCATGTATATGTTTACCGTCATTTTAGTATGAATCTGTGAATTTACATAACGTATTTGTCTATCTACGTATATATATATATATATTCTTCTACAAGAGTTTTGTGTGCATATGTATTTTAATTGCATGCAGTTTGAAAAATTTATGCGGCATAACTGAGTTAGATGTTGGGTATGTTACAATATGTTATGCAGAGAGAATGTAAGAGTTCTCTGGTGTAGCATGGCATATCATGGATGGTCAGGGATTTTACAATGGGGGCATTCCACTCACTTTTATCACACCCCCTCCAAGTCCTAGGATGGTTTCATTTGATTGGAATGACCTTGTTGAGCCTCATCTTCCTTCTTCTGCACCCTTTCAAATAAGGGTTGAAGTTAATTCAACAAACATTTATCGATGTATTGTGAATGAAGGAGACTCTGCAAGTATTTTATCCTCCTCGGTTTGGAAAGTATTGGGATCTTTTGAGCTTGTGTCTCCTTCGCATGAGATGTTGGCTTTTGACAGACATCCTAGTGAATATTTGCGGGTTCTTCCTCAGTTGCCTATCTTGTTAGGTGGGAACATTGTCCTTGTCTATGTTATAGTGGTGCAAGGACCGTTAGATTTTAATATGCTTCTCGAGCATGATTATGTATATTCTATGAACGTTTTGGTGTCTACTCTCTTCCGAGTGATTCATTTCCCTCACAATGGAAGCATTTCCACTATCGACCAACTGGCATATGATAATCACCATCCTAACTTGGTGTTAGTTCATGCTTCCCCTTTATATGTTCCTAGTGTTCGTGTAGACTCTACCCCACCACAAGTTAATTATGTGGCATGTTATCCTCGGTGTTCAATTCCTTTTGAGAAATAACCTGTGCAATCATGTTTTCCTTCTTGAGACTTTGTCTCAGAAATTGATCCATTGGTTTATCCAATGGGGGCATGGGATCCCTTGCTTCCCCCTCTTGGTCCAAGTGATCTTGAGCCTCCTTCTAAGTCTGATCTTGTTGTTTGTAGATCATCAAGCCCTCATGCTTGTCATTCTTCATTGATAGACTCTACTAGTCCTAGCTAGAACCTCCATCGTCATATCGAATATGGTCAATTTACTTCTCCCTTTGCGACTATTGACCCTCCTCATTCATGTGATTTCTCAAATATTCAATTGCCTTCTGATGAGTCTTGAATCCATTACTACGGTTTCTATACCATGGGAGGACTTACACCGTGGTTTATGTTTTCTTCCCTTTTGGGAGACTTTCCAAGTTGACTATCGAAGAGACTCTTGGTCTAAGCCTAGAAATGGGATCTACCTAAACCAATTTCATGCATGAGTCATAGCCCTCTAGAGTCTTCTTTAATCCCTTTTTAGACTCTCTAAAAAATAAAATATTGTCGAGTGATCTTGTTGTCCTTCATGCTCACCAAACTAAAACTTGAAGGCATGTCTGACCGGTGGTAGTTTTCCCCTTTTTTGGTTCGAATGCTCAATTTTACAAACAAAGGTATACTCTAGGAACTTCGTTTCACTAGAAGACTATTCTGAGGTATAAGTTTAACCCTTTTTCGGGCCTGAGGGACTAAATTTATGAAAAAGGAACCACCACGGAGTCCATAGTTAAGATCTTTTCAAACTCCCTAAAATTGAAAAGATCGACGAGTGACCTTGTTCCTTCACGCTCATTAAATTGATCCAGAAGAGCATCCCCTATAGAGTCCATAGTTAATCTCTTTTCAAACTCCTTAAAATTGAAAAGATCATCGAATGACCTTGTTCTTTCACACTCATTAATTGGTTCAGAAAAAACGTATATTGGCATGAGTTTACCCCTTTTTCCAGCCTGTATATTAAGGAGGAAAAATGTATGCCTCAGGAGATTCGTCTCATCGATAGAGATCTCCTAAGTAGATTTTATAATTTTTTGTGCTAAGGAGACTAAATCTAGAAAAAGGTTGTGATTCCATAGTTAAGCTCTTTTCAGACTCCTTAAAATTGAAAATATTGCCAAGTGATATTTTCTTTGTTACACTCATTAAAATGGTTTTGAATAGACCTTTTTTTGGTGCTATTTTACCCCTTTTTTGAACATACTAGACTAGCTTCGAAAACGGTACCCCAACGAAGTCTTCTTTTATGATTTTCAGACTCTGAAAGTGAAAACCCATCGATATTACCTTCTCTAAGATCGTTAAAATTACATTGAAGGGGGTTTTCATCGTGTCTTATTAATCACATTTTCATCCCTACGTCTTTGGCCTAATGTCGTATCCATGTTTCTCTCAACTGAACATTTGAAGCATACCTTATAAGCAATCCTTGTAGCACTTTGCCTCTACGTCTTGACACCTTGACCCATGGAGGAATTTTCCCGAGTGTCTTTTTCCTGCACATGTTTCCTTTATCTGAGCATTAGTGTGTTCCTTGCGCTTGGAACTATTATGCTTGCGACACTTGTTCCTCCTTTGTAACGTAGAATTCTTTTATTCTTTTTCAAGCTCTTCAAAAATATTGAAAAAGAAAAAAAAAATCAAATATACCACAAAAAGAGGACGGGAAAAGTGTTTTCTTTTTATGGAAGCACAATGAGTCAACCTTGGACAAATCACATCCTTATGTTTGATCATCAAGCTTTTGGATTTAATATGAACTTAGGAAGTTGTTCTCGCTACATAGAGTTGTGTCCTCCTCCGATTGGTTATTCTTTCAAATACATGGAGAGTCTGTGTTGCCTCCTTCATAATGAACTTATGTTAATGTCATGTTGCCCGAGTCTAATCATCTGACATTCTATTGTCCAAGGGAAGTTTTACCCAACCTGATTCATCCTTTTTGCATTTTTTCTCTCGACCTCATGCCCGACCATCCCAAAATTCCAATCAAGTCCTTGATCGAAATCAATGAAGTTCTCTGCCTGATCACCGATATCCTCTTGTCTATTCCTAATGAGCCATTGAAGATCTGTGGGTAGTGAGTTTGTGCGCTCACATTACACTCCTACTCACATTTTGAATATCTTGAAGTTGTTTCTTGAGCTTTAAATCCCTCATCTCCAGCCATCAGGCATCTTTGGCTTCTTGAGAATGAATATTATACATGTATATCTTTGATTTTGAGATGTATATCCGATGTGTATTTATCATGGCTACACTTTATAGTTATATGACATGGATCTACAGTGTATTTGATTGTCATCCATGATTTATTTCATCCCAAGCATGGGTATGCCCACCTTAGAGAGACAATTATTATTTTTTGCAGATGGCACCTCTCGAACTCTGGGCCCGAGCTCACTCTATTTATACGTTGGTGAATATTTGTTATTTATTTCATCCATAAGATGCTATTCTGACCTCACACATTAGGGGGCATCTATTATAACCCTAAATTACACCACATGTGCATACCTGGCATCAGGCCTTCTTACTTGCTATTTTTTCCAAGCCATCAATGAGCAGATTATCTTAAAAACACTATTTCTAAAGATGTACGTTCCCTGCACAACTAATTCCCATGTACACATGCTTGCCGCACCACTACAGACCATGTACATATGCTAGCAACACCACTACAACCCGCGTATAATCACAAAACTTGCAAAAATTAAAAAGTTGCAAGGAATTTGTTGAGATTATGGGCTACTAGGTAGTTTCCCAACTGTCCCACCACCTATAGCCCATCACCCAATCGAATAAACATTATTTTGTCATATAAAAGGAGGTTTTGGGGTTTCATTCCAAAGTCAAGCATACGAATAATGAAACTTTGTCCATTTCACATCCCTTCCTTGCCCCAAGAATTTACAGCCACCTTGTGAGATTTGTACCAGAATTTCCTATTTTTTCCTTTTTCCTCCACCATAAGCCTATTCCATTTCCCTAGAGAGAGGTTGAGAGAAGAAAGATACATGGAATCATAGTTGTAGATTGGTATAGAGGAGACTGTACCAGGTTCAAGGAGTAGTCGTCGATCTTGTTGTAAGTAAACATTGTGATATCAATAAAAGGAATACTTTTTCTTTCCCGAAATATGATGTGTCAAATATTTATGTTTGATTTATGCTTTATTATAACATCTCAACCATGATTTATATATTATATGCATGTTCGTATTTCCCTATTTATCTGTCTATGAATACAGACTAGCCTTGGGAGGAGGCTTGTAGTCAACGAAGCTATTGAGCGTGGAAGTATTGACACCGGACGCAGAGTAAAAGGTAAAGTTACCATATCTTTTCACTTTGTATTTCATGCATGAATGTGGAGTATATTCAAGGTATATATAAAAATTAGGATACTTTTAGACAGTTAGATCTGCCTACATGTTGAAACCTAGTGTATTCCATAGAGGGGTTTTCCTGCTATAGCAAAATGGGTGCTTATTCTACTTATTACACCCCATCCATGTATCCTTCATCTACCATGCTTGTTCCTTCGAAAACTTTCCCATGGAAGGTCCACATATATCCCCAAGTATTTCATATGGGGAGAATCATTTTTATGGTTCGTGCTACCCTCTTCATGAAATCCCTTCACATGGGGGCAACATATATCCTCACTTGAATAATCCTTATCATACTTCTGTCTCTTCGTAGAATTCAGTGATGATTCTCGTACAAAACTCTTTGGATTAGTTAGGCGGTGGATACTACCTTTCTGGATAGGGACATGGGGTAAACCAGGACCCTTCCAAATGTGAAATGTTTCAAAGCCAATCTTTCCCTAGACCTTGGTATCAAATGCCACAACCCATCACTAGTCTAGTCAATGCTAGCCATACTGGAGCTCCATCTCCAATCTCTGCTAGTCATGTTGGATATGGGTCGACAACCTCTTTCAGTCATGTTGACAGCCCACACTGAACCATTGCTTGTTGTGTTGGGGGAATCACTCTATTTTCCATGAGTCATATCAATGTCACATCTCCAACCTATGTACATCATGTAGGAGATGAATCTCTCGCCTCTGCTAGTCATGTTGAGAGCATGTTGCGAGCCATCGTGAATGATTCTAGGGTCATTCAGAAGCCTAGATTCCTTAGACATAAGCCTAATTTCCTTTGTAGGAATTGTGAAGGATATCACTTTACTCGCTTATGTCCAACTACTACTGGGATACCTGAAGTGTGGTTCTCACCTGAGGGTCCTTTAGGTTCTGAGGTGTTTGTGGTTTCCCCACACCCTGCTTCTCCTTTGATTGACATGACAGTCATGCCATTGCAATCCTCTCCTGAACATACCCTCGTTCTCAAGGGTAATGTGCCCCTATCCCTATTATCACATAGCCTCTTCAACCAATGTTTTAAGAAGTGGTCATACGAGTGAAATCTATGATCAATCCAACTCTCCTTTTGGAGGGTGATGTGTCCTTCAACCATGTCTTCAACATTCCTGATAGCGCTCCTTCTGAACAAGAGAGAGTCATACTCTCCCCAATTACTCTTCCTTCAAGGCCTGGAGAGGTCCCCTTTGATTGGGATGGTCTTGTGGGGTATCCAATGCCCCCTCCTATGTCTTTTCCAGTATGAGACATTATTTGATATATCACAGAGGTGATAACCTCTGCTAGCACTTTATCCTCCTTGAATTGGAGAGCTTTAGGCTTTCCCAAGTTTATGTCGGCTATTCATAAGATACTAACATTCCACAGAAGTATAGAACAGGAGCCTTGGCCTCCCCCATGACTTGTCACCTAGAATATCCCAAGTGAGTCTGATTTAAGCTATTTTCTGACTCATATAAAAATGAAAAGATTTCCGAGCGATTTTTCCCTTTCACACTCATTAAATTGGACTTGAAAGGTCATGAGTCTTAGTTAATCTCTTTTCTGAATCATTTCCAAAAAAGAGAAAAGATTTTTGAGTGAACTCATCTCTTTCACACTCGTAAATTGGATTTGAAAGGATGTCTATTTGGCACAAGTTTATCCTTTTTTCACACAAAATAGACTAAAGATCATAAAAAAGGAAATTTTTTGGCATTAAGTTGTGATTTCATTTCATGCCCTTGCTTGCAGTATTGAGCCTATAGCCGATTCTTTCTTTGCCTTATAAACATTTTCCTCAACAATTTTTTCATCCTCAATGAAGCAGAGCCTCATTTAAATCCTTCACAATTTGACACCCTATACCTAGGATGGAACATTCCCCCAAGTTTCCATCTCCCACATGCATATCCTTGCATTGAGCATTGGTATGTTCCATTGCTGGAACTAGTTTTGCTTACTTGCGACACTTGTTTCCTCTGTATCATAACATTCATTTGTCTATGAAAATAAAATAAAATATATGGGCAGGAAGGGAGTATCATATTATATCAGCAACAATCATTTCTCCTTTGACTAGAGCACAAAGTTATTGAGTTCATTTTTCATCATAATTTTGGGTTTAGCATGGCCTTAGGAAGATGAGCTCATTACAGAGAGTCTTCTCTACTGACTGGTTACTCTTCCAATCTGTATGGAGAATTTCATTGATGCCTCCTACATCTCATGGTTTCAACTTTGATTCTATGATGTCAAAGTCTTCCATATGTCTCATGCTCTTGTTCAAAGGAAGTCTATCAACCTGTGTTGGCCATTCCTCAAATCTCTTGACTTTGTTGGACATATTGTCATTGATGTCAACATTCGATGTGATTATTTGTTGTTATGATGAATTATCATTGTGATTTACCATAGATGAGTTTGTCATTGATGTCAATAGTATATTAGTTAGAAGAAGAAGAGAATAGTATGAAGATCAAATCTCAAAAGGGAAAACACAATATAGAAGTCAATGAAGATCAAATCTCAGAAGGAAGAGGACATTGCATAGTATATCAGTTAGTAAAAGAAGCGAACAGTATGAATAAATTCATGATTATTTTTTATCATGATACGATCAGCAATGTTCCTATGATAAAATATCAGGAGGGTTAGAAAATGCAGAGATCAAATCTTGAAAGGAAAAGCATAATCTCGGAGTGAGAATCCTAAACCATCATCCGATCAGAGTGAGAAGCCTCAGTAGCTGTTTGATCAAAAAATTGACGGTGTTGATTATCTCATATAAAAAACGTCAGTCATATGCATGATCGTGGGATTGAGGATCATTGGAGTATCGTGACTGTCAGATCTGCAAGCCAAATCAACAAGGATAGATTGTGGATTTCAGAAGGAGAATTAAACAACTCACTATTTCTAATCCCACAATTGGTCTAGATCGTCAGATCTCATATACTCGAATATCGATGACTATGGCTGATCCAACAAGTGGTCAGATTAAGTCAGATTGAGTTGTGACCATCGGATGCGCAATCGACAAATAAACGATATGGATATACTACAGAGATCGAAAGGAGAATTAAATATTGTGCTAGTTCCAATCCCGAAATTAGTCAGGACTGTCAGATCTTATAGCCTCAAAGATCAACGATTTTCATTGACTCACCAACAATGCACAACTTCAAATTGCAGAGTTTTGGTGACAAGTTAAATCACTCGCAAGTTGTGATTCTGCAACCATCCTTGATCGTTGATCTTCTTCAAGTGTCTTCATGACCATTCGATCACATTTTAGTGGAAGGACGGGATAAGATGAAAGGGTTGAGAATTTGATTATCCGAATACCCGTCAGCCATCGGATCAAACCCGAATTCCCTTCAACCATTGGATCATTTCAAGTGGAAGGATAGGATAAGCAAGGTAAGAGATATGGGATCTTATTTATGAAAATTTCCGCCAGTCGTTGGATCATTCTAAGTGGAAGGAAATGTTAAGATAGAAGAGCTCCATCATAGACAAGTCGAGCCATCGATCTAGGATCATGATCGACAAACAACACTTAGTTCAAGTATAAATATGCGAGGAGGTTAAGATACAGAAAAATCTCACTTCAGATTTTTCAGTTTGAGATTTGAAAGACCCGAAGCCCGAAGAGCTGGAAATCTGAAACGAATAAGAACCATCGGATCTGGCGAACATACGATGACTGTTATATTAGGGATATCTACATAAACATACCACATCATCAAGGAAACATGGCAGACCATGTCAAAATATCTATGTCAACAAACCACATCAACAAAGACATATGGAATATCACGTCAGCAGACCACGTCAACAAGGACGTATGGCAGAGCACGTTAACAGGGATGTGTGGTAGACCATATCAGCAAGGACATGTGGAAAACCATGCCATAATACCATGTCTGCAAGGACATGTGGCAGACCATGTCTACAAGGACATGTGGTAGACCACGACAACAAAAGACATGTGGAAGACTATGTCAGCAGACCACATCAGCAAATACACATGGCATAACCAGATGATGACAAGAGTCAAGAGGAAATTGGCTCATGCCATATCAACAAGTGGCATGATAAAGTTATTTCACTTTGGGAGAATTTCTTCTGGATTTTCACCACTAGCAAATGACCAAAGTCCCGAAGTCCTGAATTCCAAAGTCCTGAAGTGGACATGAGTCATCCGATCTGAAGATCACTTATGGAGAATTCTCAACCATTTATCTAATAAAGTGGAAGGATAGTGTAAGTATATCTTCTAGTGACACATCATAAAGTGACGTAAGTAACTTACGTCACTCCGAGAGTTTTACTTCAGGAGTTCTACCACCAACACTTTCCCAAAGCCCAAAAGTCCCAAATATTGATGTCCTGAAGTGGACACAAAATGCCCGATCTAAAGAATACTTCAGGACCATTCTCGACCATCAATCTACTAAAGTGGAAGGATAGTGTAAGTTGAAGTATTAACTGATAGCAAGCGGTCTCCCCCACTTATGAATTACTCAGCAGGTGATCACTCCAAAGGAAATAAGGGGTTAAGATTTGAAATCTTCGAAGTTCGGATACCTGAAGGAGATCTCGATTGTTGATCCAAAAAGGACACGTGTCAGTGGATTGACAACTCTAAAATATTGATGTATGAAGGAAAGAAGGGGTTGAGATTTGATATCTTTATAGTCCGAAGACCCAAAGGAGATCTCTATCGTTGATTTGATGTTGGGTGTACTCTCAACTGTTGATCAAAATATAGTGGAAGGATAGCGTAAGAATAATAGCCAAAGTCCGAAAGTAATTGGTGGTCATCCATCTCAATTCTTGATTAATTCCTAGCCATCCAATTAAGCGATTTAAGGATCAAACATGACCATTGATCCATTTTCGTGATATAATGAGAATCATCTGATCTGTTCGGAAAACTCTAATTCGGTAGATTTGAAAGGTTGCGAAGTCTCAAAGACCCGGAGGGCGATGTCCCAAAGTCCCAACAATCGTCCATATCATCGGATATTGTATCATGATCATTGAATTGATAATATCTCAAGCGATCATCTCACCTAACATATGATTAATTCCATTGGTCATATGGTAAAGAGATTTAAAAGGCAAAATGGAATGCGTAGCTTAAATTGATAAGACTGTGGTTCTATGCCTAAGATCATATGAAAATCATTTGAAGGAAACGCATATGTATGTTATCAAAGAGACAAAGGAAATCGATCCATACATGTGATCGATTTATGAAAGAAAAGGGGATGCCAGGTTTAAAGTGGAAGACCCGAAATGATGATCTATGGTGGTATGAAAGTTGTTGTAAATGAACATGTTAGTTATAAATTGTTGCACAAGTTGGCCCTATAACTTAAACAAGTTTTGATCATAAGAAGCTATAAATACAACTATGATTAGTTCTCTAGATGGTGTGATTGTGGAAGAAAACGAGCTTGTGAAAAGAGAGGCTCATTGAGGAAGAGCGACCTGCAAGGAAAAATGAAGGGGATGCGGACCTGAGGTCTATGAGAATATCAAAGAGAAGAAGAAGTGAAGAAGGCATGAATATCAGAGGAAATCCGAAGTGAGGAAGGTGCAAATTTTAGAGAGAAGATGAAGTGCAGTGATGAGTGTTGATGGTATACCTCTGATCATGAAACAAAATTGATTCAATAATGTATCACTTCTACTAGAGTTGATTGAACTCTAGTTGGATAGACTACGTTCTATCAACAAGCTAGGTCTTTCTTAAGAGTTGGTGCTCTTCGAGAAGTTGGTTCTCCTTAATTAAGTTGGTGTTGATACAAAATAGTTGGTGTTGGAGAAATTCATATTACTATATTCACATATATATACATATCAATTATACAAAAGCTTACACAAACGTCTGGTATCTCTTGTCCATTGTGATTATGATTTAATTGTTCTTAATCTGTTCAATTATGTTTTAGCTACTAATTTATAAGAACAAAAGTTAGAAAACTTCACAGACTAATTTAGCCCCCCCTCTTAGTGTTGGAGGTGTTTTCAACAATTGGTATCAAAGGGGGTTCCTTCAACACAGTTTAACCACTAAAAGTTAGATCCTGAAGAAATTAGTGGATAGATGGATCTCTTCGCAATTGAAGCTCCCTTATTTGATGTAACAAATTATTCCTCATGGAGAGAAAATATGAAGCAATATTTGAATTCAAAAGGATATGAAGTTTGGAATTAAGTAGTAAGAAAGCCCTGAGACTTAACTACCTCAAAGAATATATCCAATATTATAGTCCAAAGAAGAGCAAGGAAGAACAATGAAGTGGCATTGAAGATTCTTCTCAATGGATTATCAGATATCGTCAAGGCAAGAATAGGACTATCCACATCCGACAAGGACTTATGGTTGAAGTTAGAAGAGATGTATCAAATCAAAAGACAAGACACATAAGTCATTCCTATCAAGGATGAAGAGGAAGACTCAACCATCAATAAAGATAAATACTCTCCACAATATTTTGATTGCGATAATGTTGATATTGAATCATCCCCTGCAAGTAAAGAAGAAGACTCAGGTACAACAAAATAATTTTTTGTTATCATTTATCCCATGGAAGAAATAGAAGAAGAACTATCAAAGGCCAAACAAAAGGTTTATTGGATTCTATGTGAATACCTTTATGACCATAATGATTCAGACTATACCTATCTTCATGACTACACTAAATAATTTCTTGAAAAGAGTCAAAAGCATATCTTGGAAATAAAGGAAATGCTCAAGGACAATGAAAACATAATATATGAGCTAGATAATCAGTTAGAAGAAAAAGAAGAGGAGATTGAGAAGCTGAAGAAAGAAATTAGTCAAAAGAAAGGAAGAAGGAAGATGATGAGCTTAGCAATCAAAATCATATCTTGGAAATAAAAGAAAAGCTCAAAGCCAATGAAGAAATCATATCTGAGTAAAAGATTTAGTTAGAAAACAAATAAGAAGAGATCAAAATATGGAAAACAAAAGTTACTAATCTAACAAAAGAAAATGAAGAGGAGATCGAAAGACTGGAAATCAGTCAAGAAAAAGAAGAAAACAAGGAAGATGATGAACCAAGAAAAGCCCTTGCAGAACTAAAAGATTTAAGGTAAAGCTATGTCAATCTTAAAATCCAACTTCAAGAAGCCGAAAGAAGGGAGGAGGTAGTGAGGAACCAGTTGAACAAAAAAGAAGAATCATGTCATAAGCTGGAAGAAGAAGTTGTGAATCTTAGAAAGAAGGATGAGAAGTCAAACACCCAAATCAAGTTCATGAACAACTCCATGACCCTGGATGAGATCTTGGATAGTTAGAGATCACCAAATGAAAAATTTGGTCTTGGATACAACAAGGAAGAAATTAGTACTCCTAAGAAACATGATGCAGGTCCTTCATTTGTAAAAGGTGAAAACAGGTCTGACACAAGTCCTTCATTTGTAAAGGATAAAGACAGGTCTGACACATCTCCTTCATTTGTAAAGGACGAAGATAGGTCTGACAAAGCTCCTTCATTTGTAAAAAGTGAAAGATGATATGACTCAGGTTCTTCATGTTCAAGAAATGAAAGAAACACTACAAAATTTAGAAGATCAGATCAAGGAAGACATCCAAAAGATACTCATATACCTCAAAGCAAGCTTAGAAGAGAGACACCTTCATGGATGAATCAAAGAAGGTATGAGAGTGTTTTTAATGGTTATTATTTTTATTGTAATGAATATGGTCATAAAGATTTGGATTGTAGGCATCATGGAAGAAAACAAGTTGGTAAGTTCAACAACAATATAAGATGTTGGAGCTGCAATCATGTTGGACATATTTCTAGACATTGCTAGACTATGAGATGCTACAATTGTGGTGGATATGGCCACAAAACCAATAAATGTTGGAACTCAAGAAAAAAATCAATGAGAAATGATTCATACAATATGACAAAAAGAGTAAATGAAACAAGGAATAAAAATGAAGTTGCAGTAATAGAAGATCAAAGAACCAAGTTAAAGAAACCAGGACACTCACAGATGTGGATAGCAAAGACTAAACAAGTGAACATGAGTGAAGTTAATTGTTGCCAAGAGAATTGCATTCATGTGACAAGCATAGTATCAACTTTCTTAGACAACTTTAGATCAATGTACAATAAAGAAGCATGGTTGATAAAGATGGATACATCTAGTTAGAGATCGATGCGAATCAATGGGTAGATACAAGGATTGTTTCAAAAATATGAGCTACAATTTCATAGTGCTCCAGTAGGACAGCGACATCTGCAAAAACAACATTCTGATGTACAAAATGAGGTACATGACATCCTATAGAGATAACAAGAGGAGAGACCCTATCAGAAAAATATACCCTTTTAGAAAAAAAGGGGGAGAAGAGTCAATAAAACTCAGGGGAAGTATTTTGGTTAGTAAATAAGAAAGTAATTAGATTAAGTTTTGAAAATGCTTGATCACTACAAAAATTCATATCAAGAAGACTACTCATTTGAAACAAAAAAATCCCAATCAACTGAGATAAGAAGTTAGTAAATTAACAGGGAAGAAACCTTGTCATGAAGAGCTACCTTTTCAGAAACAAAATGGGAGAGTAGTCAAAAGAAGAGAGATAAAATATTGTCAGGGGGAGTCCTTCAGTTATGGAAGGAAGAACATTATTGTAGGAAGAGTTACCTAACTTCAGATTATGGTCAGTAACATACAACGCTTTACCACAAGAGGAAAAACCATTTTCAATTGATGTCAAAGGGGGAGAGAAAACTTCATAAGAGGAAAGAATCATCATAAGGGGAGTTGTGTATATGAAGTTAGTGGGTTGCCCTCAATGACAAAGGGGGATATTGTTGGACATATTGTCATTGATGCCAATAGTCGATGTGATGATTTGTTGTTATTATGAATTATCATTGTGATTTACCATAGATGATATTGTCATTGATGTCAATAGTATATCATTTAGAAAAAGAAGAGAACAGTATGAAGATCAAAGATCAGAAGGGAAAATGCAGTACATAAGGGAATGAAGATCAAAGCTCAGAAGGAAGAGTGCATTGCACATTATATTAGTTAACATAAGAAGAAAAAAATATGAAGCAATTTGTGATTATTGTTTGATAACGATAGGATCACTGATGTTCCTATGATAAAATCTCAGGAGGGTTAGAAAATGAAGAGATCAAAGATCAAAAGGAAAAGCATAAGATTAGAGTGAGAGGCCTCAACAACTATCCGATTAGAGTGAGAAGACTCAACAGCCATCCGATCAAGAAATTGATGGTGTTGATCATCTCATATAATGGACATCAGTCATATGAGTAACTGTGGGCTTGAGGATTGTTGGAGGATCATGATCATCGGATCTGCAAGCCAGATCAATGGAAGGGATAGATTGCAGATATTAGAAGGAGAATTAAATGAATCACTAGTTCCAATCCCGCAATTGGTCTAGATCATAAAATCTCATAGAATCAGATATCGAAGATTGTGGTTGATCCAACAAGCGATCAGATTAAGTCAGATTGAGTTGTGACTGTCAGATGCACAATCTCCAGATCAACGACATGGATAGATTATGGAGATCGAAAGGAGAATTAAATATCGTGCTAGTTCCAATCCCATAATTATTCAGGACCATCAGATATTATAGACTCAAATATCAATGATTTTTCTTGACTCACCAATAGTGCACAACTTCAAATTGCGGAGTTTTCATGACAAGTTAAATCACTCACAATTTGTTGTTCCACAACCATCATTGTTCGTTGATCTTCTTCAAGTGTCTTCATGACCGTTGGATCACATTTTAGTGGAAGGATAGGATAAGATGAAAGGGTTGATAATTTTATTATTTGAATACCCCTTAGCCGCCAAATCAAACATGAATTATCTTGAGTCATCAGATCATTTTGAGTGGAAGGATATGATAAGCGAGGTAAAAGATTTGAGATCTCATTTATGTGAATTTTTGTCAGTCATTGGATCATACTAAGTGGAAGGACAATATAAGCTAGAAGAGTTGCATCACAGACACATTGATCCATCGATATAGGATCATGATTGACGAACAATACTTAGTTTGGGTATAAAGATGCCAGGAAGTTAAGCTCTGGAAAAATCTCACTTTAGATTTTCCAGTTTGCGATTTGAAAGACCTAAAGCCCAGAGAGCCAAAAATCTAAAATGAATAAGGACCATCGGATCTGGAGAAAAAACGATGACCATTAGATTAGGGAGATCTTTGTTAGTATACCACATCAGCAAGGACACATGGCATACCATGTCAGAAGATCTACTTCAACAAACCACGCCATCAAATACATATGGCATATCACATCAGCAGACCATGTTAGCAAGGATGTATGGTAGACCACGTTAGCAAGGACATGTGGAAAAATGCATCATCAAGGACATGTGGCTGACCACATCTACAAGGACATGTGGAATACCACATCTACAAGGACATGTGACAGACCACGTTAGCAGACCATGAAAACAAAAGACATGTGGCAGACCATGTCAGTAGACCATGCCAGCAAATGCACATGGCATAATCAGATGATGACAAGTGTCAATAGGAAATTGGATCATGCCATGTCAACAAGTGATGTAAGCAAGCTACGTCACTCCGAAAGAATTTCTTCGAGATTTTCACCACCAGCAAATGACCAAAGTCCTGAATGTCGAAGTCCCGAAGTGGACATGATTCGTCCAATCTAAAGATCACTTCGGGATCATTCTCAACCATTTATCTAATACAATGGAAGGATAGCATAAGAATCTCAACTCTTTACACATCATCAAGTGACATAAGTAAGTTACGTCACTCTGGGAGTTTTACTTTGGGAATTCTACCACTAACACTTTCTAAAATCACCAAAGTCCCGAATGTCGAAGTCTTGAAGTGGACACAAAATGTCTGATCTAAAGATCAATTTAGGATCATTATCAACCATCGATCTACTATAGTGGAAGGATAGTGTAAGTGGAAGTATTAACCAACAGTAAGTGGTCTCCACCACTTATGACTTACTCAGCAGGTGATCACTCTGGAGGAAATAAGGGGTTGAGATTTGAAATCTACAAAGTCCAGATACCTTAAGGAGATCTCGAGCGTTGATCCAAAAAGGACACAGGTCAGTGGATTGACAACTCTGGAATATTGATGTACGGAGGAAAGAAAGGGTTGAGATTTGATATCTCTGAAGTTCGGAGACCCAAAGGAGATCTTGACCATCGATCTGATGTTGGGTGTACTCTCAATCATTGATCAAAATATAATGGAAGGATAATGTAAGCATAATAGCCAAAGTCCCGAAGTAATTGGTGGCCATCCATCTCAATACTTGATTAATTCCTGGTCATCGTATTAAGCGATGTAAGGATCAAATATGACCATTGATTCGGTTCCATGATATAATGAGAACCATCTAATATGTTTGGAAAAATATTCTTCGGTAGATTTGAAAGGTTGCAATGTCTCGAAGACCCAAAGGGTGATGTTCTGAAGTCTTGACAATCATCCATATCATCGGATATTGAATCATGATCATTGAATTGATAAGCACTCAAGCGCTCATCTCACCTAACATTTGATTAATGCCATTGGTCATGTGGTAAAGAGATTTAAAAGGCAGAATGGAATGCGTTGCTTAAATTGATAAGCATGTGTTTCTACGCCTATGATCATATGAACATGGTTTGAAGGAAGCACATTATTTTGCTATCACAGAGACGAAGGAAATTGGTCCATACCTATGATCGATTTATGAAAGAAAAAGATATTCCAGGTTTAAAGTTGAAGACCCGAAATGATGATCTCTAGTGATCCCAAAGTTGTTGTAAATGAACAATTTAGTTATCAATTGTTGCACAAGTTGGCCCAATAACTTAAACAAGTTTTGAGTATATGAAACTACAAATACAACGATGATTGGTTCACTAGATGGTGTGCATGTGGAAGAAGGCGGGCTTGTGAAAAGATAGGCTCACTGTGGAAGAGAATCCTATGGACAAAAATGAAGGGGATGCAGACCTGAGGTCCATGCGAATATCAAAGAGAAGAAGAAGTGAATAAGGCATGAATATCAGATGAAAGACGAAGTGAGGAAGGTGAGAATTTCAGAGAGAAGATGAAGTGCAGTGATGAGTGTTGATGGTGTACATCTGATCATGAAACATAATTGGTTCAATAATGGATCACTTCTACTAGAGTTGATTTAAATCTAGTTGGATAGACTGCATTATATCAACAAGATGGGTCTTGTGGCAAGCAAGGTCTTTCTTGAGAGTTGGTGCTCTTCGAGGAGTTAGTGCTCCTTACATCATTTGGTGATGATAAAAATAGTTGGTGCTGGGAAAATTCATATTACTATATTCACATATATATACATATCAATTATACAAAATCTTACACAAATGTATGGTATCTCTTTTCCATTGTGATTATGATTTAATTTTTCTTAATCTGTTCAATTATGTTTTAGCTACTAATTTGTAAGAAAAAAATATAGAAAAGTCCACAGACTAATGTTGGATCATGTTGTCATTGATTCCAATGGTTTGATTGATTGATGTCAAGTGATTGATTGATGTCAAAGGATTGATTGATTGATGATTGATGTAATATAATATGTATTTCCCTTGATGAGAATGCATAGATGAAGATG
>JZKD02S0617524.1:267744-280263 GCA_000966675.3 Picea glauca
ATAGGTACAAAGTTATGATTATTTCAAGTTAGGGTTGTTGACTAGTCCAAAACTAGTCATGGTTGAGACAAGCAGTTGATGAGTTGGCACATACATGAGGTGTATAGTTGATGATTTTTGTACATATGGATGAGTCATTGTTGATGGGTAGTTGACACATGATTGGTATATAGTTGGTACATGGTTGGATGCACTTGTTTATGGTACAGGTTGATTACAGGTTGCTTGGCACAGGTTGGTGCATGGTTGATGCTCTTGTTTGTGGTACAGATTGATATCTATTGAGGATTGTTGCCTCATCTCAGATGGTACTAAGAATGTAAGTTGAGTCTTTCATATAGAGCTGGCGATCTTGTAGAGTTGTACTCTATTCAGTTGTTGCTGAAAAAACCCCAGATTGAAGTCCATAATAAAAAGAAAAATTGTACATACATCTTGCGTTCCTTGTGTTCCTTGTGTTCCTTGTGGAGATGATTTGTTGATTATATATTGATGATATGTATTCACATCTAACTGATTATTAATGAAAACAATGAGTAATGAGTAAATATTGAATGCTAACTAATGAGTTTTGTGTAAGAGGGAATTTTTGGGAAAAGGATCCCCACACTCATTCACCCCCACCTCTAAATGTGGTAGGTGTGTCCAACAACTAATTCACCCCACCCCTATTAGTGTGGGCAGTGTGTTCAACATAATTTCCATGTCTTCCATACCCTCAGTTTGTCTCTTAATCACATGATATTGTAGTCCTATCATGCACCTTGGTCCTACTTTCATCATTGGTAGGTAACCTTGAACCCAACAGTAGACATTCCATCATTGGTCGTTAACTGGGTGGTTTCCCTTATGTTCAACGGCAAGACATCTATTCACACATTGGGATTCATGTAGTGTCTTGGATACCATTATCCTTATTGGTGGTTTCCTTGCCTTTGTCAGTAATTTTCCTCATTGGTTTCTATTTAGAGGGTCTTTTTCGTGTACCTCTTGCACTTGGCACATGTGAAAGACACATAGGTTCATTGGTTTTTGAACATGTTCTTCATCCAATTTCCTCCAAATCATGAAGCTCCTTCTTTGTACCTCATGCTAAATGATGAGAGATGCCTTAATTCTCTCCTTTTAGCGGGTCTCCTTCCATTGAATTCAACTCATCTATTCTGGAAATGAGACCTAGAGTCTTATGAGTACCTTGAGGCTTGCAGTCATTAGTGGCAGGTTCTCTCGCCATCGATAGTTGGGAATACATCAATGTCTCTTTATCGATGGATTCTTTAGGTGTTCAACCCCAACTCCTTTATTCACACTTGTAAAAATGTACTATGTTCCTTGATACCTACTTTCATTATCGGTAGGTTGTCTCTCGTTTGTTAATGGTGTACCTCAATGACCGGTAATCAAATGATGTCTCATTTTGTTCAACCTCAACTCCTTTATTCACATGATGTAGACTTTCACCCTTGGCAGATTGTGTAGAATACTTGAAGACATCAATATGTGGTTGTATCTCTCCTAAGTTGTTGCTTCCTTTTCATTGAACCAATAGCTATATGACTTCAGTGATCATGGTAGATCATATTGTACTCCATTGTATACATATATCTTCACATTGGTTGTGAGATGGGTTCTACAAGTCCTCGTTCATGACTATGCCAGCCTTTAGAATGTAACCTCTTTTGTATTTTCCTATTCATGGCCACAAACACTTGTTTGGTATATTTTCACATGGATCTATAGTTTAATCAAAATTGGAAGCCATGTATGGAAAGTCGGTGCATAATTTAATGAACAATTACTTCTTCCATCTGGTTCCCCATCACTCCACTTCTAGATTTTTTATAATGTATTTTGGCCAGCAAAGATACTCATATGACCTCACACATTATTGGGCATCTATTATAGCAAGATTTGTGTCACCCTATGCAATCTTGCATAGAAGGCATTTTTCCATTTCCCTATGCAGACTTGTCATCCCTTTTTGCAAATCCCAAAGCTAAAAATACATTTTTTCCACATGTACGCACCTTGCATACTATACCACATGTGTATACGCAGGCTGCACCACTACAGCCCACATACATCGGGATTTGTGCCCAAAAGTGAAAAATGGTGTTGGGTTTCCATGTCACAATAGGAGATCTATGATCCTTGGCCTTCAATATATTGGAAACATTCTGACTCGGCCCTTCAGTTCCTTTTGAACTCTATAAATGGGACAATTCTGAGCTATGTAAAAGAGGAGAAAGAATTCAACTTTGAGAGAAACGTTACTCTGGAAAAATTATTTACTTAATATTGAGTCTACATCCTTTTGTCCCTTAAGTCTGAACACAGTTTTCAGCCCCCAATATCTTCCCTTATTGATTGAGAACTTCATTGTCTCTCTTCTACGAGTTTTCCTTTGGTGGAAGATTGAAGTGGTGGAGGCCCAACTGGAAGGAACATAGTTTCTTAGTTCTGAACCAAGTTGACACGAAAGTATGTAACATTTTCACTTTTGTTGATCATATATTAATAGAAATACTCTTTTCCCATCCAATTGATACCTTGAAAATATTTGAATTGTTATTCCATGGACGTATTTGTCATGTTTATTAATGGATTATGCTATTGAATGTGATAACATCATTTATTATCACCATATGCTTTCTTTTCTTGGTTTTTGAGTACTAGTTGCAAGTATATTTCTTTGGGTCAAGTGCTCAACGATAGACTTCATTGAATGTCTAGATGAGGTAGACCTTTTGTCTTGTCTTTCTATCATATTTGTTTACATAGAATACCTGAGAATAGAGTTGATTTTTGTAGTCATTTCTATCTGTTGTGTTTTACCCTAGCCATAGAGAGATTTTCCTCATAACATAAACGATGAAGATACTAGGGATGAATTTTCTTTCTTAGGGTTTGGAGTGTTTTTCTCATTAGATTGCTCTCATTCCTATTATGTTTCTTGTGGTATAATTGTTTGGTGGTCTATGTTCACTCTAGGTATGAGTTTTTAATCCTTCTCCTTTTCCTAGATTTGGTTTTGAAACATATACACGTCTTTTGGCTTGACAGTCGTGTATATACGCAGGCTATTCCTCTGCAAGTTGTGTGCATACACTATGTTTCCTTGAACAGTCACGTGCATCAACCTCTTGTGATTTTTTACTAGGTTTGGTGGTCGCTGGGTGGGATTTGATGTTTGTTGAGTCTTCTTGGGTCTCTGTAGTGACTGTTAAGTGCCTGTGGGATGACATGAAACCTGTCTGGGGTTGAATTTTTGGCCAGAGTATTTCTCATCACCTTTTCATTTTCATTGTCCTTGTACATTGGGATGGACATTTTGCTCCTTGGTATTCTTCTTGAGTTATCTCTTTCTGTACAAAATAGAGTTTTATATATCAAGTTGATGTTCACTCCACGCATTTTCATTTTTCTTAGATTGAAAATACAAAAATATGAGGCATTTTATATTTCTTAGCGTTTTGATCTTTTGAGTCTTTGTCATTATCTTAGAAAATGTAAAGAAAGATTTCATTTTTACTTTAGAATTGCAGATTTCAAATTGAAAATTTCATTTGTTTTAAGAAGCATATTATTCATTGAAAATTGAAGTCGAGACTTTGCATTGTATTCATATTTACTTTACTTGTTGAGTCATAACATCATGAGTTTCACTACCATACCTTTTTTAGTAAGCACTACCATTAAAATTAATGCTATAATTTAAAATTTATTAGTCATGATTTTGTTTTCTAAGGTGCAAAAACTAGCTTAGGATTTAGTGCCTTGGAATAGGATTTTGTGAGTAAACTTCTCCAAGGAAATTAAATCAACAAATGTGTCTGACAAAGGGAGTGGAAAAATCCATTGTATAATTGGTAATATCGGGAGGCTCCGCTTACAATGGAGTTAATCATGATGTCTCGAGAGGTTTCTTTAAGAGATATCCCCCCGATACCTTCTTATAACCAAAGATATTTCTAGGGATCTATTCATATCTGGGGATATTGCTAGTACCTTTACCTTCGTGAGAAGCGATACTTTCAAGGTTTCAAACTTTGCTACCCTGTCCATACGGTGGACCTGACTTACAATTGCTCTCCTGTGCATCAGTTATGCATTGGTTTCTTAGTTTCTTAACTTAGGTGCCACATAGGTTACTTGCAGGGGTTATTCTGTAGGTACCCTGGTTCAGATAAGGATTGGAAAACACACATCCTTTATGGCAGATTACCTCTCTAGAGGGATCTAACTGACTGGTTTAAGCTATTTTCTAACTCGTCTAAAAAATGAAAAGATTTTTGAGTGATTTGTCACTTTCACACTCGTTAAATTGGACTTGAAAGTTCATGAGTCTTAGTTAAGCTCTTTGGCGACTAGTTTTCAAAAAAGAGAAAATATTGCCGAGGAAAATCATCTCTTTCACACTCATAAATTTGATTTGAAAGGATATATATTTGGCACAAGTTTATCCCTTTTTCACACCAAATAGACTAAAGATCATAAAAAATGACATTTTTTGGAATTAATTTTTGATTGCATCTCATGCCCTATTGGTGGTTTCCTCGCCTTTGTCAACAGTTTTCATCATTCACTATTATTCAGAGGTTCTTTTTCATCTACCTCTTGCACTTGGCACGTGCGAAAGAGGCACAGGGTCGTTGGTTTGTGAACATGTTCTTCGTCTGATTTCCTCCAAATCATGAAGCTCCTTCTTTGTACCTCGTGTCGAATGATGAGATATTCTTTAATGCTCTCCTTTCAGTGGGTCTCCTTCCATCGACTTCAACTCATCTATTCTAGAAAGGGGACCTAGAGTCTTATGAGTACCTTGAGGCTTGTAGTCATTAGTGGTAGGTTCTCTCTCCATCGACAGTTGGGAATACATCAATGTCTCATGATCGATGGATTATTCAAGTGTTTGACCCTGACTCCTTTATTCACACTTGTAATAATGTACTCATTCCCTTGATAACTACTTTCATTATCGGTTGGTTGTCTGGCATTTTTTAATGGTATACCTCAATGACCGGTAATCAAACGATGTCTCATTGTGTTCAACCTCAACTCCCTTATTCACATGATGTAAATTGCACCCTTGGCAGATTATGTAGAAGACTTGAAGACATCAGTATGTGGCTATAGCTCTCCTAAGCTGTTGCTTCCTTTTCATTGGACCAATACCTATATGACTTCAGCGATCATGGGAGATTAGATTGTACTCCATTGTATATAGATATCTTTAGATTGGTTGTGAGACTGGTTCTACTAGGACTCGTTCGTCACTATGAGAACCTTTGGCATGTAACCACATTTGTATTTTCCTATTCATGGACATGGATAGTTGTTTGGTATATTTTCACATGGATCTGCAGTGTAATTCAAATTGGAAGCCATCTATGCAAAGTCAGTGCAGAATGTAATGAGCAACTAGTTCTTCCAGTTGGTTCTCCATCTGTCCACTTCTGGGTTTTTTATAATTTATTTCAGCCATCGCAGATACTCCTTTGACCTCACACATTAGGGGCCATCTGTTATAGGAATATTTTCCTCACCCTATGCAATCTTGTAGAATAGTCCTTTTTCCATTTCCCTATGCAAACTTGTCATCCCTTTTTGCAAATCCTAGAGCTAAAAATTATTTTTTTCCACATGTACGCACCGTGCCTAATATACAACATGCATATACATAGGTTGCACCACTACAACACACGTACTTCAGGATCTATGCCCAAAAATGAAAAATGGTGTCTAGTTTCCATGTCATGATAGGATATCTATGATCCTTGGTCTTCCATATACTAGAAATGTTCTGATTCTCCCCTTCAGTTCCATTTGAAGGCTATAAATGGGCCAATTTTGAGCTATGGAAAAGAGGAGAAAGAACTCAACTTTGAGAGAAAAGTTACTCTGGAGAAATTATTTACTTCATATTAAGTCTGCATCCCTTTGTCCTTTAAGTCTAAACATAGTGTTTAGCCCCCAAGCTCTTCCCTTATTGATTGATAACTTCATTGTCTCTCTTATATGAGATTTCCTTTTGTGGAAGATTGAAGTGGTGGAGGCCTAGCTCGAAGGAACTTAGTTTCTCGGTTCCGAGCCATGCCAACATGGAAGTTTGTAACATTTTCACTTCTGCTGATCATATATTAATAGAAATACTATTTTCCTGTCCAATTAATATCTTGCAAATATTTGAATTATTATTCCATGGGTGTATTTGTCATGTTTATTAATGGATTATGCTATTGAATGTGATAACATCATTTATTATCACCACATTCTTTCTTTTCTTGGTTGTTGAGTATTAGTTGCAGGTATATTGCTTTGGGTTAAGTGCTCAATGGTGGACTTCATCGAACATCTAGACGAGGTAGGCCTTTTATCTTGTCTTGCTAGAATATTTGTTTACATAACATACTTGAGAATAGATTTGATTTCTGTAGTCATTTCCATCTGTTGTGGTTTACCCTAGCCATAGAGAGATTTTCCTCATAACAAATGCAAAGAAACTTCTTCTTCACTGTTCTTTCTTTCTTATATAGTTTTCCAAATGGTGTGAGTGTTGAAGCATTGTGTCCCTTTATTTGTACCATTGCACCTCTTCTTTTAAAATTAATAACATTTGTCTTTTAAATTAGAATTAATATCTCCCTTTATTTTTATTCACACATTAATGTGAAAGATTTTTAATTTAGTAAGAGGGATTTTTCATAAATCAATCACATGTATGGATCAATTTCTTAATTCTATCCCATGCCTTTTTATCTTATTCTCAAGATTTTGTTGCATCCTCAGTTCTCCAACATAACATATTTGATCTTTTCGATTAAATTTCCAATGCATTGGATGTATTTGATCACTAAATATCAATCAAGTAGAATCTAGATCCTGTCTGGTTCAAAGTTTCTTCCTGACAGAGGAAAAATTATTCCTCTATATGTTAAATTCACATAGATGCACTTTGTTGACCTCTATTCCATATGATCATAGGCGGTGACTAAGCACTTATCCAAACAAGTGCTTAATCACTTATCAAGATTTACGATGGTGTTTTATTTGTACATTTGATATGGACGGTTCTCGTTCACTTTGGGACTTCTCCCTTCCTCTCTTCGAGTAGTTGCTGGTAGGAGAAACTAGATATCCCCAAAGGATGTAGTCCCAGAGTGTCATATCTCTCTTATGTCATTGTTGATGTGGCACTAGCCAAGTGGATACAATGTGTTACCTTGATTCATAACCTTTGTATACCTAAAGTGTCAAGTATACCTTGATACTTGTCACCAGTCGATTGGGCCCCATGTCATATTTTTCTTCTGCCACATCTCTTACTTCATGGCTTTGACAGTTTTGGCAATTTTATACCATCCTTCAATTATTTCCAAAGTCTCGAATTGATTTACTACCGTATATTTTCAACTGTCTTGAACCTATGGCCTCTGTTTATTCTTAAAATATGGGGTTTGAGAGTTCTTGGTTCATATGAGTTGTTTATCACTAGAATAGGTCAAGGCCAGAGTTTAGCAATTTCTTTCTTGGCGCGCTCTGATAGTTTTCACCAGATCAACGGTTGACAGGATTTCCTGATCTGATGGTGAATGGGAGTTCGTGACTTCAGGGCTTCGTCCTTCAGGTAAACTTACTTGTTTTAGACTTATTTTCACCGTAGTGATTATCGTCGAGCATCTTATTTCCTTTAATGTGATCTGACGATTCCAATATTTTCACTCCAGATCAACAATTGACGATAATTCGTGACTTTGGGGCTTCAGCCTTTGGGTAAACTTACCTGTTCTAGGCTCCTTTTATCTGGAGTGGTCAGCATCGAAGCTGACCACCTGATTCAATGGATTGTGTTTCTCTTGACGAGATCTTAGATAAATGGTATTCCTAAGTTATTTTAATCCGTGAATCTGGGATATTGTGGATTAGATTGTCCTTCCACTAAACTCAATCAGATGGTTGAGAATTCATCCAATGTCCCTCCTTGATCTAATGACTAGTGATATCATATGAAGATCCCACTTTCGATCTAACAGTTGATATTTAATCCTTCCCAAACTCTAAATTCACCTTGATATAACGATCATGGATTTTCCTGAAATAATAATGAACGATTCCTATACATCATCTCTTCTGAGATTTGATTAATGTTCTTCCTTCCGATATTTGGATTTATATTGTATTGTTTTGCACCCTATTGACATCAATGACAATATCGTACCACTATTTCCAACAATATGCACACAAACTTTGATTTTAGAATAAATTCTTTGATAGCTTCCAACTCATCCTTCACCTGTGCAACTCTAGTGAGGTAGAATGCCACACTCTCTCCCTTTGCCATCCTAGTACTGTGGAGCTTGTCCTTGAGAGGTATTTTCTGGTTCCCATTTTTTTCCTGATACAAATTTTTTCCAAAATCTCTTTGGCTATCTTCTTCTAAGCCAAATATGGAATTAAGTGGTCTCTGACTCCATCCAAGATTATTATTTGACACCTTGCTTCCTTCACCTCATGGAAATATAAGTAAATGGGATATAAGGAAGGTACTAGCATGATGGTATTAGAAAATGTACACAACTTTTTCTCCTTGAGAACACTTGCAATCCTCACCTTCCATTGTAGGTAGTTGGAGATCCCCTCCAACCTATCCTCATATCTAAGACATGAATTCATATTTTCAAACTAACAAAGAACCTTTATTTCCCCTCCTTATTTTGAACAAAATCCCCTACATGTCACTTCTATCCAAGTTCCAAAATGTTTCCACTGAACCTCAGATCCCTAGCTCTAGTACCATGTAAAAATGTGACTTCAAACACTTAGTTAAATTCTGATTTCAACCTCCAATATAACTAAAACTGTAATGTAATAAAATACAAGTATTCTACATTAGTTTATGAGTAGAATTACATTAACTAATCAATCTGAAAATAAAATAGCTATGGAATAACCATGAACAAGATACAAATCGCCACATTTGACACTAGTATTTTCTAGGCAATGCCCCCCAAAAGGAAACCCACAAGGGGAAAACCAGTCAAGGAGATTTATTCTTATTGAGATTCTAGGGAAAATTCTTAGTTTACAACAACATTTAGATCAATATTAAATACACAATACTTATCTCACTCTCCCAACACAATATTATTCTTGAAAACGATGACAAAAATCAGTCTTGAAAAATGTGCCTTGGTTGTACGGCCTGTATGGCTTTGTACAACCGACAACATCTCCAAAACCACCCTGCAAATTGTGCATGAGAGATGTTATATGGTATAGTACCTTTCTATACATATTTCTCTCAACAAAACTACCTTGGAAATCATTCCAAACTACCATTGGATGGCTGCCTCGATTTATGTTCCTTCCTCTTGTTGTACGGCTAGCTATAACTATTGTACATCCCCTTCCGTAGTAGTTGTACATATAATATTAAATGTTTTACTTTTCTCCTTGGAATGCATGCCTTTACCCTCCTTGGAATGGGTTCCAAATCCATTAGTTTTTTCTCTTTACCTTGTCTCAGAACCTCTCTTGGAAATTGTGCCTTTTCATCTTTCCTCCAAGTTCTCATCCAAAATTGGCCCCCCTCTCCATTAGTGTTTTCTTTATGCAATATTTAGTGTGTAACTTACCAAAACCATAAATATAAAGGGATGATATTCAATATTGATCATCAAGAGCAATGGACATGACTTAATCTTTCGTTGAGGTCACTTAAGTCACTTAAGTGACGCACACCCTCATAAAGTCACTTTTACACATTAAAAAAATTAAAACTCTAAACTTGACTTTATAAAATCACTTTATAAAGTCACTTTATAAAAATAATTTATAAAGTCACTAGGGAGAAATATGCTTGGTCAATTCCACATGTTGGGTGCCTCTAATGCAGAAGTACCTACAAGCTACCAAATCTAACAAACTAAAGCCAACAAAATTAACTTTAATCATGTTGGATATATTTTTTGTTATTATTTTGTATACAAATAAATAGGTCTTGTTATCATATGATTTGTACTTGTGAAAATCCCTCCACAAGATCCCAAAATCTTGTGTAACAATGGAAGAAACTACCATTGTCGCCTTATT
The DNA here is from genome assembly GCA_000966675.3 of Picea glauca. NCBI lineage: Eukaryota > Viridiplantae > Streptophyta > Pinopsida > Pinales > Pinaceae > Picea > Picea glauca. The sequence goes on from JZKD02S0617524.1 coordinate 277,837, forward strand.
AGGATCTTCCCTAGTTTTAGTGATGGAAGAGGTCCACCACAAAGGAGGATTCCCTGGTGACCTCAAGGTATCAAATATCAAGTTTAGTATACAAGCCTACAACCCCCTATATTGATCATTGGTTTGTTGTCCGAGGTCTAGGAAAAAAAACATGTTGAAGGTTATTTTTGTACCTTCCTAGAACAAGAACACCTTGTAACATATATATTACAATTACCAAGCTAAATTATTCAAAAATAACCTATTTAGACACTAGACAAGATAAATTGCAATGACTATTACAAATTTGCAGCAATAAAAATTATATGACAAAAGTAAATGAGTTGTAATAGCAACAATAATTAGTTCTCATAAATACCATAATTGACCATGAAAAGTAAGCATATAACCAATAGAGTACCATCCAATTGTTAGAGGTGATTTTTGAATGAGTGAAGCCACCTTTAGATGAGTGTATGCAACAATTAATGTAGTTTTAGATGGTTGTAGAATTTTTTTATAACAACATCAAGTAATATAGTGAGTTTACTAAGGATAGATTTAGTATAGTTAGTAGGATACTTGAGAGTTTTAAGAGAGAGTTTTTATCAAACACTTTCACCAAAAGAGTTTCTTCAAGACTAACACCTTTCTAGGGCTATGGGGTCTCAAATGTATCCAAAATTAAAGGTTGATCTACTTGAAACCAAAAGGTAGGATATAAACCCTAAGGTGAAAGCACATTTGGGCCTTAGGATTTAGATGTTGAGGATAAGAATTTATGGGGTGAAATAACCTATGGGCCCTACATATCATTTCTCCCTTCTTGTATCTTCAACTAGATCAAAGAGCAATTGTCTAGGGATAAAAACCTAAAGCAATAACAGTTTAGGGAATTAGAGTTCTAACCTTAGAAAATATGTTTCACCAACTTGAACAAATAAAAATTTGTGAGGGGAAGAATCACTTATGTTCCCCTCTTAGGGTTTCAACAAAACAAGACTTCTTACAAAAAAATAGCGATTTCAACATTTACATCAACAAAATACCATAAAATTACAGAAAATTACTTACTTTATCCAAGAAACCAAGAGAATTTAACCCTAATTGCAGAAATATCTATCCAAAATAAAAAAACCATCCACAAGAGATCCATTCCAATCATATCGTATGAGAGATAAAGATGAATAACCCCTTTGGGGATGAAAAGTTATGAAGTATCTCTCACAATGGTGAGTTAAAATATTGATCAAATGAAAGTTAGGAACAACATTTTCATATGAGGCAATCCTAACACATTTTTCCACATAATATGTCAACAACAAAAAATAAGTGGGGCCTGTTATCGTATAGTTTGTAGTAAGGATAAAGGATAGATGTAAAGAGGAAAACTAGTGTAATTGAACCAATCCCACTCAATGTCACCTCGATGGGAAGGTTCTTTTTGTTTAGGGAGGTAAGGCCCAGGGGAGACGTCCCTGGTGACCTAGTTTTTTAAGAAGGCAAAGGATTGAAGATAAAAGGTAAATTCCCCCCTCACAAGTCACCACCAAGCAAATAGTCAAGCTAACAACCAATAAATAGAAGTACAACCGATATATAGAGATGCACCTTCCCGAGGAAAATCAACGAGAAATAGATATATGCAAGCTTACTCGCTTGGTTAGTACTTCATAAAATCAATGACTATTTGATATATAAGAAATTGAACAATAAATATTGATGAAGTCAATGTTTATATAATATCAACAATGTACAATATCACTTCTTCAATAAATGCTGAAAGATTATGGCATTGAATGAAAAAATTAACACTTCATTCAGGTAATTCCTTTTAACAACCATTCAATTTCTCATAAGTAAAACGATAGTTGCACAATGATGATCATAGAAAAGTATGACGACAACAAATGAGTTAATAGGGTTAGTCTTAGGTTAGGGTTATAGTAGTTAGGGTTTTGTTCAAAGTATTAAGAGTTGTTTTGAGATTACACAAAGGCTTAGATCAGTGCATTCCTAGGGTAAATGGAGTCAAAAGGAGGACGTAAAGGTTGAAGGATAAAGGAAGATAGTAAGACTAAGGATTGGAGGGTCAAGCCTTGAATTGTTTCTATGGCAAGGCCTCAAGGAAAAAAACCTAGGGGAGAGAGGCTCACTTTGGTGTAGGGGAACTAGGCCTCAGTGCTCTCTCCTCCTTCCTTAGGTTAATGGAAAAAAATTGCTAGCTCAAAAAGTGGCATAAAACTTGTAATGATCCCAAGCCATTATGCAAGGATCATCACTGTTTTGGTGTCTTTTTAAAACTTTTTCTGAGTGAGGTATTTCGTCAAACGCTTTGCTGATCTACCTTTTAGATGTGTTTATATGTGTGTATGCAGAAAATAACAGAAAGAGATAACCATGGAACATACCTCAACCATATGCAATAAGATAGACAAGCCAAAACAT
>JZKD02S0617524.1:280313-291228 GCA_000966675.3 Picea glauca
CCAAACGGACTAGATCTGGATCTAAAAAATGCCCTCCTTCTCTTCAATTCGCCCCACTGCTCAAGAAATAATCTGAGCCATAAAATTGTCTCAGAAAGCACTAGATCTGATGTCCGAGGCCCTATGATGAAAACCCAAGTGATAGAATCGTCAACGACCCTGCCAATCTCCTACAACGAATCTCTCTCCAAAGATGGTGCACCCCTCTTGCTGCAATCCCTCCACTGGTGCACCCTCTCTCTATATGCACATGAAACTGATGTAGAATCCTCGTACAACTAAGAAAATATGGAACTATAATGGTGTGGGAGAGTATTGCATCTCCGAGACCAATCTTGGGACAATATAGGTGGAATCTTTCACCACCGAATCGCCCTCTAGGGTTTGTTATGTCAAAACCCTCAAAACCCCCAATATTGGGCTCACTAGCTAGAAGCCAGAAATCAAAATAAGATCATACATGAATGAATGAGAAGAGGCCCTTTCCTTTCCTTTATAATTTTGGCTCAAATACCCCTGTACTCGCTATAGAATCCATCTGGCTATTCTGGTCATCATAAATCTCTGCCCTGTGATGATGTCCCAAAGTGGGGACATTACAAAACTAAGACAAGAGGTTTTGCAGGAAACGTGTTGCTAAAGAAGGGCTTTACCAACAAATTCTAGTAAAACAACTCATCAAGGTGAAGGGGAACTAGGCCTCAATATGTCTTTTCCTTCTTAGACTAATAAGAAAAACAACTAGCAATGAAGAGGAAGAAAGAGTGCTCTTAAGGAAAGGCTCAATCTCTGTTCAATAAATGAATAAAAATCTTAATGGGGACATGAGACAAGGACCTACAATGTTTTATTGTCACCTAGGGTTTATTCAACAAATCATGACAATAGATGCAGTAAATAACAATACAACCACTTAATTAAGAATTTTTGTAGAAATTTACTTACATTTCACCAAGAAATAACATAGAAAACCCTAGTTGTAACACCTTCCACTAAGAGAAAATCCAAAAAATGCCAATATAATTCCAAAAATGCCTTCCTTAAACAAGTGCACCTCACAATTTCAGCCAAGAACAACAAGTGTAGCACAAATTTCAGACCTCACTAATGAGTGAGTGAGAGATAAAGAAAAAATGAGAGTAAAAACCCTCAATTTATATAGTACCATGACCTAGTTTCACTTTTAGGTCATAGAAAGGCCGACAAGGCCATATTACTAAAAATTATATTGTTTTACATTAAATTTTCAAAATTAAACCCTAATCAAGCTAAAAGGAGACATCATTCCCCTTTTAGGGTGATTCTAGCCCCTTCTGGGGAAAACACAACATCCTGGAGCAAAACGTTAGCCTTCCTTGGGCTTCTCCAACTTGCCATGTATGCCAACACTACCAAATCTACCTCCCAAGATGTCCACAAGGCTGGATGATGTCATGATCATCATGGGTGATTTCCTGGGCCTTCCAAGGTCAATGTTCCATTGGAGGAGGCACAACCCCCCTAGGTTAAGCTCTACCAAGGTGCCTCTGGTGGAATTCCCTCCTCTTTTCCAGTGCAAAGCCTCTGACCATATTTGTCCTATATTTCCCCCACTAATGGGGTCTCAAAATAAATCAAAAGGGATCTTCAGCTTGATGGAGGTCCGAACTGATCATATCCCCATGTGTATCAGTCCAACATAGTACCTTTCTGTCGGGCATGATCCTGCACATAAATAGCTATGCCCTCCATGGGCTCATAAGTCACAGGGATCATAGCAATGTCAATCACATATCATCATAAATATTATTAAATATGTGCATAAAAACTCTATTACCCTAATTAAAATCTCAAAGACATTACACAAGCCTGCAATACAAGTTTGGAGAAAGTGGCAGGGCGTCCTATTGGGCTAGTGTCCACTGGAAGAGGAAAGTATCCATAAGAGACCTAATCTGAGCCATGCAAGTGGGTGTTGTGGATAAGGGATGTCCAGGAAAGTGGGTGCAATGAGAGTAGAGGGCACAAAGATTTACCTATGGGTGCCTTTGTATAAGGCGAGCTACACCTGTCCTGGATGCAATTTTTTCCAAGCCCATTCATGCATTTTATTCTTTTATTCTTTGTTGCTTTTTATTCAAGAGGATAATCAGGGAACACTACCCTGGCGTGGTGACTAGTGGTGACAGTGTTACCCACAAGTACTTTCACATAAATGAGAAGGATGACTTGTGATGAGACCCCCTTTCCCTTGGTCATGCAACCAAGGGTCACTACCCTGGCATGGTAACCAACTGGTGGTAATGTCATACTACTAGGTACCCATCGACCTAATAGGATGGCTTGTGATGAGACCCCCTATCCTCTAACTAGGTCTTGTTTTATTATTTTATGGGTCCCTCTTGTTTCTTGCTGAGAAGCCTTTTATTGCTTTTTCAGGGATCCCTGGGAGAAGAATCTCGAGGTTTTATTCTAAGTATTTTATATTTTTCCATCTTGATTTTACCTTTTGGGCCTTTAGCCCCTTATTCCCACTAGGTAAGGTGAATTCCTCAAATGATAGGTCAACCCAGTGCCCAGACAAGTGTAATGGGACAGGTGAGAAGGAAGCAAGATGAAAAATTGGTGCTATGAAGGGAGTGGACAATGGCTTTTCAGAAATCCCCCTAGTGGAAAACCAGAACCAATAGACATATGCTTACTAGGGAATCGTGTCAATCCCCACAGACATGGTCAATCGAGAAATTGTAATATCCACGAATTTGTTAGAAACAAAAGGATTTAAATGTACATATTCAAAAGTTGTTAAAGTTCAGAGTGACACATACCATGATACGCGGAATCATTACCTCATGGAGAAAGAACCAACTCTGACAGAAGACCAAGCCAATGGTGATGGATGTTGTTGTTGCTAGTAAGGTAGAGGCACTAAAAGGGAGAAAATATGGGCCCACTAGGGCCATGCTAAAATTCGATCCGACTCTTGGTACTCCATGTCTAGGACCCATGGGCCTTGAGACATGATCTCCTAGTTATCCCTAAAAATGGGGATAATATCTCGCTCCAAATCGGGGACATGTTCTCACTGTAGAGCGCATGAGAACCTCAACATCTATGCATAACTTGCATACTTGGTTGATCTCAATAACAACTATTAGCAACCAGTTGGGGTGGTAATGCCACCCAAACATATATAGATATATATAAGACTGAAATAAAGAAATCATAAGTATGAACGTGAAAGAAAACTAACATGAAATGCAAACAGTATAATACATGAATGCAAAATGCCTACCTACTTACCTACACTTACCTGTGAATTCAAGTTCCCCCACCTTGGTGGGGTTTGAGGAGGTTCCCGCTGATAGGTAATGGGCACCTTCTTCCTTCCAAAGTGGACAGATAATAAGAGTCGTTGATTGATTCTCTTCCAACTTTGAAAGGTCTGAGCCATGATTGAGTTCTTCCTTTGAAATTGGTTGGCTCTCCCTTCTGGGTGTGCCACATCCACACTATGTCTCCTTCTTTATCCTTTCTGATCTTGTACTTGGTTGTTCCTTGAACAAGCCTAGTGTATTGTGATGAGGGAGGAGGGTGGGACTTGTTATTGCACATTTTGTAGCTGGGAAGAAAGGCTATAAAGTAGAAGGCCAAACTGGCATAACAGGAACCTATCCCACCCAATGTCACCACGATGGGGAGGTTCTTTCTCTTTAGGGAGTTGAGGCCCAGGGGAGACGTTCCTGATGACCCAGTGTTTTGAAGAGGCTAAAGGATAAATAGATAATGACAATTTTCCCCCTTCACATATCACCACTAGAACAGATAGTTCGGCTTATAGCCAACAAAGATAACCAAGTAGAATCCCTCCCCAAGAAAAAAGCAACAATAAACTGATATATGCAGGATTTGGTTAGTACTTCATATATATCAAAGACTATCTGATATTCAATATAAGCAATTTGAAAGTAAATGTTGACAAAGTCAATGTTTACAAAATGGCAATAAAAGTAATGTCAGTTCACCAAAAAATGCTAGAACGATATGGCATTCAATGCAACAAATCAATACTTAACTCAATTAATGCCTTTAACTACCATTCAATTTCTCAATAAGTAAAACATTTCTGCAATAAAGATGAACTATTCAATAATGACATCAGAAACTTAAGGTTAGAAGGGTTAGCTAGAGCTAGGGTTAGTGTAGTTAGGGTTTCAATTCTAAATCTTTGAGAGTGTTTAGATCAAGTTCTACTTCAATGCTGGAGGACTTAGATCAGTGCCTTAGGGTTTAATGGAGTCATAAGTGAAGGATGCACAGGTTGAAGGAGGCAATATTTCAAGGACTAGAGGGAAACATTTTGAAGTGTTGCTAAAGAAGGGCCTAAAAATCGAAACCCTAGGGGAGAGAGGCTCACTATGGTGTTGCTAAAGCAAGGCCTCGTTCTCTCTCCTCCTTCTCGGCAAATGGCTAGCTCAATAATAACAAAATATAACCAAAACAAGAGGGTTTGATGAGGGAGGTGTTGCTAAATCAAGGCCTTTCAACAAACCCTAGAAAGAGTATGACCCTAGTGTAGTAGACCTAGGCCAGGGATGTCTCACTCTTCTTGGTTTTAGAATAGTATGACTAGCAATGGGGAGAGAAAATAGGAGTGTAGCTAAGGATAGGATTTTTCTTCCCTCCACAATGGCTTAAGATTTCTCTATCAGGGGATATGAGACAATGACCTACTTGTGTGCTTGTCTGCTAGGGTTTTGATTCAACAATATTTATAAACAAATGCAAGAAATTGAACTACAACCATTCATTTAAGAAGTTTTGCAGAAAAATACTTACAAATCACCAAGAAATGACCATGCAAACCCTAGTTGTAACACCTTCCTTCAAGAGAAACACCATAAATGCCAAAAATATCTTCCTTCAACAAGTGCACATCACTTAATTCAGCCAAAGACCCAAGATAGGGCACAAAAATCAGACCTCACTAATGAGTGAGTAAGTTCTCATGATAAAATGAGGACCAAACTCCTCAATATATATTGTATCAATGACCTAATTTACTTTTTAGGTCATAAAAAGGCTGACTAGGCCATAATATCAAAATTATATTGTTTTTACATTAAATGATAAGTAAAAACCCCAATTAAGCAGAAACGAGAGTAAAATCCCCTCCAAGGGAGGTGCTATCCCTTTCTAGGGAAAATGAAACATCATGGAGAAAAATGTTAACCCTCCAGGAGCTTCTCCAACATGCCACATGTGCCACTGTTGCCTAGTCTACCTCCAAAGACATCCAATGGGATAGATTATGTCATGGTCATCAAAGGTGACATCTCAGGCCTTCCAAGGCCAATGTCTCGGGGAAGAAGGGCTCAAACCCCTAGGCTAAGCTATGTCGGGGTGCCTATGGTGGAACGTCCTCTTTTCCTCCGATTCAAAGACTTTGATCAACCTCTGCCCTGTCTCTGCCCCCTGATGGGGTCTCAACATCCATATGGTGGGATCTTTATCCCCATGGAGGTTTGAACTGATCATCTCCCCACGTGTACCGGTCCAAATGGTACCTATCCGTTGGGTATGGTCCTGCACATCAAAAGCTACACCCTCCATGGGCTCATCAGTCACAGGGATCATAGCAATGCCAATCAAATTTAATCATTAATATTATTAAACACATGCATAAAATCCCTAATACATCAGTTACTAGCTTAAATATGTTACACAAGCCTGCAATACAAGTCTGGGGAAAATGACAAGGCATCCTATTGGGCTAGTGTCCACATAAAAAGGAAAGTTCCCAGAAAGACCTCATTCAAGCCATGTAAGTGGAAGATGTGGTCAGGGGATGTCCAAGAATGTGGGTGTAGTAATGGCCAAGGATGCAAAGTGTTACCTTGGGTTCCTTTGTAGAAGGCGAGTTGTCCCTGTCATGGATGCATTTTTTTCCAAGCCCATTCCTTCCTTTATTCTTTGTATTCTTTTTTATTATTTTATTTTCTTTTATTTTTTTCAAGAGATAATCAGGGGACACTACCTTGGTGTGGTGACCAGAGCTGATAGTGTTACCCACAAGTACTTTTGAAGAAATCAGAAGGATGGCTCGTGATGAGACCCCCTTTCCCTTGGCCATGCAACCAAGAGTCACTACCCTGGCATGGTAACCAGCTAGTGGAAATGTCATACTTCTAGATACCCATGAACCTAATAGGTTGTCTCGTGATGAGACTCCCTATCCTCTAACTAGGTCTAGTTTTATTACTTTCCCTGGTCCCTCTTGTTTCTTATTGAGAATCTTTTTATTTCTTTCTCAGGGATCCCTAGGCGAAGCATCTCAAGGTTGTTTCTTTGGCTTTTATCTTTTACCAGCTTGCTTTTACCTTTTGGGCCTTTAGCCCCTTCTTCCCACGAGGTAAGGTGTAGTCCTAAAAATAGGTCAACCCAATGCCTAGACAAGGGGAATGGGATAGATGCGAAGGAAACAAGATGTAAAAGTGGTATTATGATGGGAGCGGATTATGGATTTTCAAAAATCCCCCCAATGGAAAACCAAAACCTATAGACACAGGCTTGCTAGGGCACCCTGTCAATCCCCCCAAACATGGTCAAATGGGTAAATGTAATATCCAAGCTTTTGTTAGAGATAAAAGGAATCATATGCATATATTTAAAGGTTTCAATGATCAGAAGTGACACATACCATGATACTTGGACCAATTACCTCATGGCGAAAGAACCTCTTTTGATATAGGACGAAGCTGATGGTGATGGATGTTGTTGTTGCTGACAAGACAAAGACAATGGAAGAAGAAAAGGTGGGCCCTCTAGGGCCATGCTCAGGTCAATCCTGTTGTCGGTACTCCATGTCTAGGACCTATGGGCCTTGAGACATGATCTCCTAGTTATCCCTAAAAAGTGGGGATAACAGGACTCTACTGTAAACACTTCCTACTGAGATGTGTTAGCACTAGGAGTCACCTTCAAATTGCATGGAAAGAAAGCCTAGTACCCATCAAGTTATGTGTGAAATGTAAGAGTGTTTAAAGGGTCAAATGGAAAAAGACTCAAAATGTTAATGTTCCAACTCAGAAAATAGGGCTAGCATGCACCAACAATCAAGGTCTTGGCTAACTTCAATCAATAGTTTGGGAGTAAGTATGAATAGAGGGAAGACTTGAATGAGAGGAATGTAAGGGCTATTGTAAACATCAAGTGTACAAAATCCTAATGAAGAAAGTTTCTTAACACAATATCTTATTGAACTTAGAAACTAAGGAAGCTAAATAAACATCATGATAATATAATGATCAAACATCCACCAAAACATCACCACAATCATTCAGGTGAATCTTTCAAGGCATGAAAATTTAGCATGAGAAAGAAAATAAGCTTAAAGAGAAGATGATTTCTATTAGCCAAAAAGTATTAAGTCCAATACATAGCTAGATTACCGTCACTTCATCAAAATATTATAGTCTAAGGGATACTTGCTCAACCATCTGAAACTACTAAAGCAATTGATCTATCTATTTTAACAAAAGGGAGGCAACAACTAGAGGTATGAGATGGCCTCATTCCCTTGAAAATATCTAAACATTTATTTGATCTAACAACTTATTTAACAACCTATGCTATAAAACAGGAAAATGGTGGTGACTAATCCAACCAAGATTCAAACTGATTTGATTCTCTTTTACTGCGCAACTCCTATTTTTCCATGTGTCTTTTAGGAGCATGTAGTTGTCCTCGTAATGCCAGCTGTTGCTTCTGCAATTTTTTCCATCATCATCCATCCAAAAAGTTGTTGGTATGACCTTCCTGGATCGTTGGTGTCTGGTGGTAGCTTCTTTAGGTAGCAGCTTGAGTAGCGTATTTCACAACTGGACAAGTAAAAAGGGTAGCACATTTAGGTAGCGCCATTGTGTTGTGTATGTGTGCAAGCCTTTGTTCTATGTGAAATATTAGGTAGCACCTTTATGTAGTGCCACTGTGCTATGCCTGTATGAAGACTTTGTTCTCTGCCAAATATTAGGTAGCACCTTTACGTAGCACCACTGTGTTGCGTCTATGTACAGGTTCATTCTCTACCAGATATTAGGTAGAGCCTATAGGTAACACCACTTATGCTGCGTTTGTGTGCAAGTTTAGGTATCATTGTCAAAAATGCAGCGCCTTCAATCTTGAACGTGTGCAAAGAAATTGGTGGTCTTTCATAATGTCAAACCCATTGTACTTAGGTGTCTTGGTAGTATAGTAGGTAGTGTGTTTTACCACTAAGGCAGTTAGCACTTAGCAAAACCCAAAACTCTGATAGTTAAATGCTTAGAAGCCTGTATAGATGGTAGATGTAATATTTGAATATCACTTAACCATCCCAAAAAGGAACCATCCTAAAAAATGGGGCTTACCTTTCACCAGCTAATTTTTCACCTTGACACTTAACCTCACACTCTTTCTAGTAGAAAGAGGCTCTTCATTTAGAACAACATACTTCTTCTTATTAGCAGTGAAAATATTTTTTAGTGTGGCTATGCTCTTATTAACTGTTGGTTTTTCATTCTCAATGGCAGCTTCAACCAATACCTGTAAATTTCATTGGGCTACCTCATATTGAAAGTGTTGCAGCTCTTCCTTTAACTTCCTGTTTTGAGACTGAAAACCTTTGTTCTACCTGTAAATATTCTTTAGTTGTCTATGAAGGGGCTAGTCCCTTCTTGCTGCAAACCTTTCCAATTCAAGGGTGTGACTATAGCCATCCATAAGCTCTATCATCTTGGCTATGTCAGACATGGCTTCCTTTTTAAATTGAGCCATCTCCTTTCTTGAATCCCTAAGTTGCCTGATAAGTATTTTGAAGGTATGACTATTAGGAGGAGCAATGATATGCACAATCTCAATAGGCTTTTTCTCAGTCTCCTCTTTCACCTGCATGGGAAGTGTCTTATCTACCTCATCAGGTTTCTTGGTGGCTTTTCTTTTACCTTTCTTCCTCTACACAGGTGTTTCTTATTTTCATTCCATAGGATTTTCAAAGTCTTTCACAGAGGTTTCATCTTTCCTCTCCAAAGATCTTTTATTACCTTTACCCTTTCCTTTCTATACATGGGCTTCTTATTTCTCTTCCATAGGCTTTTCAATGCCTTTACCCTTCTTATTTTGAATAGAGGTTTCTAGTAATGACTACTCTTTGAAAACCTAATTAGGAATTGATGACCTTGTGAAAGGTATTTTACCCTTGATTTCGACTACTGGAGGAGAAGAGGGGAAGAGCAACTTCTTCCCTTTCTTTGATGTAGCTTTAGTAGAAGAAGGAACCTATTCTAACCCTGGTGGAGGAGGTGGTGAAAAATCTCTTTGTGGGGAAGGACAAGCTTCCTCCTTAGCTCCTGTGATCTACTTGTTAACCTCTGAAACCTAAAGAGGGGCTCTACCCTTTCTCTTCCTACTGGTCCCTATTTTAATAGAACTAGTGGGTGATAAAGGACTTGCATTCTGTGATTGAGGATTTGATGCTAAATCCAACTTGAAATGAAAAGTAACCACAAAATGATCCCATGAAATCTCTTTCTTACCCAATTCCTCAAAGACTAGCATTTTGATCAATCCAAAGTGGAAAAGGATAGAATCCACATCCTTAGATTTGGAGTGAATCCTATCTGACATCTTACCTATGCTCCTCAACAACTAATAGGGAATATTCATCTCAAATTTACCAGTAAAATGTAGAAAAATTCTTATGTGGTATTGGTACAATGTGTTAAATCTCCCTTCACTTGTAAAATATCTTTGGATGGTCTTAAAAATTCTATCAAACTGTTCAATCAATTGACCCCTTGGCACACTTTTAGATAAATCATTGTATTGAGGTTCAGGTTTAAAGAGATATTTAGCATAGGCTGGACTCAAATACATGGATTTAAACCATTTTTCACCTGTAATGGGGATTCTTGTTGCAGTTGATATAGAGGCTTCAGTCACCTCAAATTCCAAATCACCAACCTTGGTTCTCCTGCCATCAAAGTGTGATGCAAACTTCTTTGTTACCTTTGGATGGCCTCTCTACATGTTAAGGCAGAAAGAGATGCATCCTACTCTTTGAAAGACCTCCCTTGCCATGGGATCTTTGTCAAAAATATGTATGTCCATAGGTTCTGTCCTAACCACCTTTCCACCTTTGTGTGTCTTCCTTGATTGAGGAGTCTCCATGGCTTAGAATGAGATATTTTAAAGGATGATGAGATAGTAATAACCATGAAGACTTTAAATCAGGCTTCAAATGTACAAGGCTGACCCTTTTAAACAGACTGGTGCTGGTAAGCGAAGTTTTGACTGTGGGAATGAAACCCTTAGATTTGTACAGGCACTGAAGGTTTAAACAATGAGAGGGTACTTCTGTAAATTTCCTTTTGAAACTGGGAAAACAGGCTTAACTCTTAAGATAAAAGGAAGCAGGGGAGGCAAAGAGGGTTTAAGTAGCGCCTCTGGGTAGCACAATGCATACATAGAGGATAGGCTATTTAAGATCTTGCAATTTCAATGGCTAAGGCAGATGACAGTAATCAGAACTAGTTACAGGCAATGAAGTTTACAGGTCTGAACAAGGTAGAACACAAGGCTATCATGTAAAGATGAGTCCCTTACAACTGTGGAATATTGACAAACCAAAACCCGAGCACAAATTTATTGTGAAAATTAATATGCAGATGAGGCAACATGAGATACCTGTGGAGTAGACACATGCTGTAATATTCAACGAAATCTCAGGATGCAATTGTGAAAACTTCGTCCCTCGGATATTCTTCAACCTCAAATTTGGTTGGCTTGTTGTTGCCTGATCAAAACTTTGTGAATTTGTGTAGAGCATTGTTATCCCCGATATCTATGGATAACCACGAGATCATGTCTCGAGGCCCACAGGTCCTAGACATGGAGTACC
>JZKD02S0617524.1:301800-315902 GCA_000966675.3 Picea glauca
GGGTCTTATCAGTGATTCCAAACCCCCCCCCCCTCCATTAAAGGTAGAATGGTCGGGGGGCGTCCGAAAAGATATGTCCACCGTAGATTTGGGCACCAAGATTAGGACCATTGATGTGTGCAAGGAGAATAAGTGGGGAGCAGAAAACACATGTGCTGGGGAAAAACTTAGGATAAATTCATTTTATGGGTTTTTCCAAGGTTTTTCAAGTAGACACCACCATGGGGCTTGACCAAGCGATCTTTTAAGCATCTGAAACATGGTGCAACATTTACATCAAGATGGTTTTATTAAAATGAAGCGATAAAACAACTAGCATATATTCTACCCTAGCTTCCTATGAAAATTAACCCATATTAGACTGTTGGGTTAAGAATTTACTCTACCCTAGGGCTATCTGACCAAGATTAGACAGTCTGGCCAGATTTATTCACTAATCTAACCTAGACACTTTGGCTAAGATTAAACTGTTTAGCTAAAATCATTCACTACCCTATCAACATCAATTTAAAAATAACTTGGACATGCTTGAAAGGTATGGACCAAGTTACTATTATTGCATGGGGATTTTATTGAAATTCTTTTATGCCCTCTTTTTTTCTTTCTTTTCTTTTCTTTCATTTTTCTTTTTTCTTTTCTCTTTTCTTTTTCTTTTTTATTTTCCTTTTTCAAATTATTTGCAGAATGAAAAATCATTTGTCAAAAAAAACACTAGAGACAGATAATATCCCAATCACCAGTTGATCCTATAACTTATAGGGTGATAATAGGTATTTTTCTTTTTTTCTTTATCCGCATTTAAATAAAAAAAAATCTTTTTCATTTTCTTGTTTGGTTGAAGACTGTGTTTCTGCATTATTACCCAGGGAAAAGTCATTTATTTAATAAGTTTTTGCAGTTTACTTAGATCATAAGTAGCTTGTAGTCAAGTGAAATTTCTCTTGAGTTTGTTGTCCAAAATCTTAGAAAATTAAAAGCTATATATATTTTGAAAAGTTGTTAAAATTTTGCATTAAGTAAAAGTTTTTGTTTCTATCTTTTTTGTTCCTTTTTTCTTTCATATTTTACACATCATAAGTTTCACTTTCATACCCCTTGACATAAGACAAAGACATAAAATTAATGCTAAATCTAAAATTTATTAGACTTTTATGTTTGTAAGGTTAACCAACTAGTTCAGGATTAGGGACTTGGATTACGTTGGAGAGGAAACTCTTCAAGGCCATTTAAAATCAAACATTGGAGTCTGAGTTAGGGAGTGTCTAAGTCCAGTATCATGAAATTTATCCGAGACCCCATCTAACATAGGGGATAAGCATGAGGTCACGTGAGGAAAGGTAGTGGAGATAACCCCTCCAAAGCTGGACCAATCATAGTGGAGAACAGATATAGAGGGCTTGTTTTGGGATTCCGTCAATTGCATTTTCCATGGGGCTGCATGGGTCTCGAATCCGTTCGAGGTCCTCATTTTGTTTTTGGACCACTTGATTTCAATATCCTTGACAGGTTTCAAGCTCAATACCCTTCTCATTGTGGTCTACTCGACTTTCGACTATACCCGCCTGGTGACTGTTCGCGCGCTGGAAACCTAGTTGCCTATATTTTTTAGGGACATACACAGGTGACTGCAGGGGTATACCATGGCACCTAGCATAGATATCAGGCCACGCTTTGCATATTATACCTAGAGGGTGCTTCCGTGTTCGAGTTGAACTTGCACCAGTAAGTTTCTCTAGTGTTGGTTGTTATAACTATTCTTCCAATTAATTTAGTGTTTACCTGTCTTATCTTCTAGGGAATTTTTTAGTGTGTGTTACTTTTGAACGTTTAGACTACCTTAGAGTGTCTTTGATCTTCTCACATAGTGGAGGATCATGATCTCCACCGATCATGAAGGCTTCTTGGCCTACCTCCATTTACACTAGAGCCACCCCCGCCACCATTAAGGAAAAAACTAGACCAACAGGGGTCTTTTGAAGCGACCGGGTTACAAGCAATTGTGCCCGACCAACATCCTAAGGAATCGACCATTTTGGACCTTGAAGCGAATTCTCTTGGCTGGGTTGAAACCCCAACCACTGATTTCTTGGAGCCTTTCATCATACCAATTCAATTTTACGAGTGCCAGATAGTGTTGCACACAACAATGGAAACAAATGTTGTTACTCCTTCTGGGAATTCTTCAATTCCCAGTATGGTTGTCACCACAAGAGATTTTTCACCTCCTAACCCACCATCACCGGTCTGAGCCACCATGGTCTCGATTGGTTATACATCACACAGTGGTCCGATACCATCTTTGGCGGCAGCCACAACCCCTTTCACACCAAGTGTGACAGGCCCTTCGTTCTCATACGGGATGCCTAGTTTGGGTACAAGTTATGTACTTTCCTACTCCACTTTACAGACTTCAGGTCTAGGGGTAAGGAGCTCTAGCGCTCCTCTACAAGGTCACATGGGGGGCACTCCTGTTCCTTTTAATGATTTCCCTTATGGAGGAGGTCATATTCCTCCTTCGTCCCCTTCACTCGGTGGCTCACATCAACAATCCACTGAGAAACCTACATACCATAGTTTAATTGGAGCGGGGAGTCAAGGAATACGTTTGCATAATATGTCAGTAGGTTAGACACTATTTTCTTTGACCGAAACATTTGGTAACAACGCCTTCTCATCAGCCGCCTTCCCTACTAGGGGCAATCCCAATTTTGGACAATATATTCCTATGTAGGGTACTATTTCTGCACAGGGGGAAAACCTAGGAACTTCTTCCACATCAGGGCCTTGGAATTCTGGCCAGGGATCTATTCCCTCATCCGAAATTCCGATCTGGGGTAATTCTTTCCACAATCAATGGAAACCCAGACAAACTACTATGCCCATCCCCATGGGACTGACATGGGACAACCCTTCCTAGAGTCCTTCGAATATAATTCATGCCCAACCATCTATGTCGTATTTGGGAAATCAACCGATGATGTCTCTACATATGCAAAATACATATGCTAGCCAAGGCCCTAGTTTCTACCAGAATCTAGGCCAGTAGCCAAACTTTTCCTGGCAACCTGGTGCCAGTCAAACTCCAGGCCCCCTTTTCCCAGGTTATCACCAACAACCCAAACTACCCTTCCTGGTGACTTTGCGCTTTCCATATTTGACAAGGTTGTTGAATGACGCTATTTGTCACGATCCACATTGGCCTCCTATGCCGATGAAGTTTCCTTCATAAATTCCAAAGTTTGAATCCAAGCCTAACGAAGATATAGGAGATCATGTGATTACCTTCCATCTTTGGTGCTCATCTAACTCATTGAAATATGAATTTGTACAGTTGTGATTGTTTCAACATACTCTCATTGGGAGTGCCACGAATTGGTACATTAAGATCGATCGCTCAAGATACTCTTCCTTCGGTGAGATGGCAATGGCTTTCCTAAACCATTTCCAGTTACCTATGAGATACGACATTGGCATAGAGTTGTTAGCCAATTTTGAACAGACGATAGCAGACCATATCTCTGATCACATCCGAGAATGGTGATCCCGGAAGAGTCTAATTAAGGTGCTAGTCCCACCAGCATTTCTACTTGAGTGGTTCCTTAAGTCTTTGGTCCTACAATCATCCAAAGATGTCACAACATCAGGAGTCTTCTCCGAATAATATGCCATCATGAGAGCTCAACAATTTAACCTCATATATTCTCAGTCCAGTTTATTATACAACATCTTGCTAGATGCACCACACTCAATACTAGATAAAACTAGATAGAGATTTGGACCACATGCCAATGGTATTGTTGGTTCAGCACAAAAAAATCCCACTGAGCAATTGAAAAAGAAGTTGCAACAGTTATCTATACAACACACAGTGGCCAGCCAAACTACTACTTTGGATGCTCCCCCTACCAAAACATCAGAGGTACACACATTGCAATCGACTAACCCAAAGGCCACCCAGCAGCCTGACGGAAAGAAAAAACAATGAAAGAAGGGTAAGGGATAACACTGAGAAACGGAAGGCGAGGTATCCATGCAACTTGTGCACGGAAGACCACCCGACCCATCTATGTCCTCAGCTTGCAGAAGCCCAAAATTTTGTGATGTAGCAACAACAGGTTGTGTTGACCAATCCATTTCAACATGGGAAAAATCTAACCCAAGCCTCTGTAAGCACGAAAGGGGGCAGCCAAGATCCCTCTCCGCCTACGAACAACCCTGCATCCGCGAATGTATATATGGTGAGGGGTGATGCTTTTATATTGACTAGAGCGCATGATTATAGTAAGCCAAGCACTTATGAGAAGGGTAAATAAGATGAACTCCCATCTCTTCCTCTACAGATTGAGAATACATTGGGTGAAACAATGACAAGCATTCCCAAAGGTGCATTTAAAAAAGATTCTCATAACCCAAACACAAGGGCCACCCAGAACTACTCTGTGGTGGAAGATTTATCACAAACCCCTTGTGCGATATCTGCTTTGGAGGTCCTCCAAAGCTACCCTTCCTAGAGGAAAGCCTTGTTAACCACTTTAGGATCTACTGAGACTTGTAATCTGGGTACAATCATGTTGGATACAACTGACTTAAAACCTCGTCTACCTTACCATGTAGCATTTCAGATAGTAGTGGCTTAGCCCATGAAAACTTTTACTTGGAATATCTTCCACATGGTGGTTGATGAGGGTGCCTTGACATGCCTTATATCGTTGGCATGTTGGAAGGCCATTGGCCAACCTGTTTTGTGTCCGTCACCTACTCTCTTCACCGCTTTCGATGGTCATTTTTTCTGACCACATGGTATCATTCCTTCTTTCCCCGTGCAGTTAGGAGGGAAGGCCATGTGTGTCGAAGTAGAGGTAGTCGATGCTCCCCTCGACTATAACCTCTTGTAACCTCTTGTTAGGAAGGATTTGGACTTATCCTATGCAAGTTGTGGTTGCTACAGTTTTTCAGGTCTTGTTGTTTCCACATGAAGGCCGGATAGTGAACATCAATCAATTGTCCTTCTCTAGAATTGACCTTGCTTTGGGGGCATCCACAGTCCCGATGATTGATAATTCTCAACCTAGTGTCTTCAACGTAGGGGTTGCGTTGTGTCCATCTTTGATGGGTACCTTCGATTACCCACCCCCTCAAGGAGATATCAAGTTTATATCCAATCACCATAAGGTTGATATTTTTCAAGTTTTGTCATTCTGCGTGACTTACTTCGATGATCTGTGGTCACTTACTTCCCCATCAGCCATGATGGATGGGACAGGTCACTCAGGCATGTCCATTCCCTTGTTCATAGCTAAAGTATCATACTCTTCAGTCTAGCAAAATTCAACCAACACTGATCTAGCTCATGCACAGGAGTTTGATCCGCTACTAGAGCCTGTTTGGGCTCAGGGTTCTCCCAGTCACACCGATTCATTAGACTTACTCTTTCCCTCTGATGAAGCAATACTTGAAGAAATGACTAGTCTGGATAAACCCTGGGAAGATCTTCATCATAGATCATATTTCCTCCCAGAGTTAAGCCAAATTGAAGCAGGATAACTCACTATGACTATGACGGGAGATCGGTCTTGTCCTATTAATCCTTTAGCTACACACGAGGTTTATGCTGAGGGTAATATGGAAGCTATCGCTAAAACCTTACCAATCAATATCTCCCAAAACCCTGGCATCATGGAGAATGTCTTCATCGGAGTGGACTACTCCCCAGAGGAGATTCAAATCTACACTAATATTTTTAAAGAATTCCGCAATGTTTTTTCCTGATCTTATGAGGAAATGTTAGGCATCGATCCAAAAATAGTTGAACATGAAATCACAACGTATCCTGATGACAAGACGGTTTGGTAGAAGCTTCGTCTAGTTAATCCTAAGAAAGCAGAAGCCATTAAGGTTGAGGTTGAGAAATTGCTAAAAGTCGGGTTTATATATCCTATCCATTTGACCCAATGGGTGTCAAACCCCGTGCCGATCAATAAAAAACAAGGCACGATTCGGGTATGTACCTACTTTAGTGATTTGAATAAGGCATGTCCCAAAGATAATTTTCCCACACCATTCATCAACCAGATCATTGATGAATATGTAGGTTGCGAAGCCTTTTCTTTCATGGACGGTTTTTCAGGATATAATCAAATTCAAATCAAACCCGAAGACCAATACAAAACAACATTCATCTGCCCATGGGGTACATTCTCATATTGTAAAATGCCTTTTGGCCTCAAAAATGTTGGATCCACCTTTTAGCGGGCCGTGTCTTTTTCTTTTCATGACCTCAAGCATATAGTCGAGGCTTATCTAGATGATTTAGCATCATGATCTTGCAAGAGAACGAATCTTCCCACACACCTCCGACTTATCTTCGAACGTTGTCACTACTTTTGGATTCGCTTGAATCCAAACAAGTGCAACTTCTACGTAACGTCAGGACGATTGTTAGGTTTCATAGTGTCAACAACAGGGATCATGGTCGATCCTCTCAAGGTTGAGGCAATAATTCAATTGCCCCCCCCCCGACGCACAATCCTTCAACTTCAGAGTCTACAGGGCAAGGCAAACTTTTTACGATGCTTCATCACCAACTATGTGGAGATTACCAAGGGATTTATGCGCTTACTAAAAAAATACGTTCCCTTTTACTGGGACGATGCTGCTCAACACTCTTTCAATGCATTAAAACATGCCCTCACAACTACCCCTCTTCTCCGACCACCTAACTATAACAAATATTTCTTATTATATCTGGTTGTAGCCGAATCAACCATTGGCATGGTTTTAGTTCAGGAAGATGACTTGTTCTCAGAATATGTGATCTATTACCTGAGTCGAGGCCTCGTAGGACCAGAAATCAATTATTCTCACATCGAAAAAATTGCTTTGGTAGCAGTTCATGTTGTTCAATGGTTCCATCATTATGTTCTATTTCGCAAGACCACCATCATTGTTGTCATGAATCCATTCTAGTACATGTTGACACGACGGGTAATAGGTATAAAAATCAATAGATGGATAGTCATCCTCCAGGAGTTTGACTTAGACTTTGTTTCAGCAAAGTCTAAAAAGTCACTGGTCTTCGCAGAACTTATTTTGGAACTTCTGGTTGATTCAGGTGACATTGTTCCTAAAGAATCACCTATCCGGAGATATGTGTTTTTGATAACATCTTCGGATCCCTAGTACAGAGATATACTTATCTATCTCTAGACTTTGAAGTTCCCCACCTCTGATTCCCGTGATCAGTGTCGACGTATACACCATAAGGCTAAGAATTATCTCATAATCGAAGATAAATTGTATCGAAGAGGTGTAGACTAAATCCTACGTCGATGTCTCACTCATGAGGAAGCAGTTATCATGCTTAACGATTTCCATACCGGAGCTTGTGGTGGTCATTTTTCTGGGTTGGCAACAACCCAAAAGATTCTACGAGCAGGTTACTTTTGGCCGACACTTATCAAATATTGTATCAAATTGGTCAAGAAGTGCCATCCGTGCCAAATCTTCTCTCGGAAGATGAGGGCACATCCCACTCCCATGTTTCCTGTCATCACAATTGGTCCCTTCACCAAGTGGGGGATTGATTACACTACTTGAAACCCTCCTTCAGCAAGGAGGCACTGCTATATTATCGTAGCTATAGACTACTTCACAAAGTGGGTCAAAGCTATGCCAACGTTTAAAGATGATGGAGAGACTGTAGCTCTCTTTTTATTCAATCAGATAATAGCAAGGTTCGACGTCCTAAGGGAGATTGTCACTGACCATCAGGGATCATTTTAAGGATGGAAATTTATTTTAAAATGTAGAAACCTTAGAGAATCTTACTAATCCTTCATATGTCAACTATAAATGTTTGGCGATATTTTTGTAAAAATATTCAAATTTCTAAGTATTTTATATAGTTTTTATAAGGTTTTTGGCGATTTTTAAGGTAAAATAATTTTATCCTATAGAATTTGGGTGAATCATTTTTAAAATAACGAATATTGTTTTTGGAAAAACCATGGAAAATTAGGCCATGAGCAAAATTTATCCCATGACTGAAATAGTCGGTGACCATGGAAGTCACTTTTAGAACCAAATGATGACCGAGTTAACATCAAATCTTGGGTTATAACAAGAACATTCATCACCCTAATACCCCCAAGCAAATGGGTAGGTGGAAGCTGTAAACAAAACACTTAAGACCATTCTACAATGAACTATCAACTCAGCCAAGTCAAATTGGAATTTGATGTTATACTCAGCATTATGGGCTTATCAAACATCTATTAAGACTACAAATAGATTCTCACCTTTTCAACTCGTTTACAGGTTGGAGGCAGTCTTGCCCATCAAATGTTAGATCGCGTCTCTAAAGTTGGTAGTATAATTATTTCCAAGCACTTCTCCACTTGAAGAACGATTAGTATACCTTGAGCAGCGTCGTAACACGATCCTGGCCAATGAGGCTCACAAACATAAGGTCAAGTGTCAGTATGATAGGTCCATTTGTCCTCATATTTTCTTTGAAGGCGACCTTGTCTTGTTCTATGACCAAGATAAGGACCCCCTAGGGGCAGGAAAATTCAAACCCATGTGGTTCAAACATTTCATCATAAAAGAGGTTTTAAAAAAGGGCGCTTGTCATCTGGTTGATTTTGAAGGGAATGATTTGGTGGAGCCTAGAAATGGGCTCTACCTTAAGAAGTATTGCTCATAGGTAGGTCACTGTGGGTAACTTTTTGTAACATATGTATAGTCTTTGTACTATTACTTTTTAGTTTATTTTAGTATTCTGGACATGTCGTTGATACTATCTTTCGTCACTGTGGCAGATGTGAAGTGATTCCGATGTGTTCATTGGGTATGCAGATGGTGCTAGTCGACACACTCAGAGGCTTGCCTCTACAGCTTGGGTAATATTTACACCTCAAGGCTAGTTATTATCTTTCGAAGGTATATTCTTAGGTGACACCACAAATAACGTTGTCGAGTATAGCGCAGTTATTGAGTTGCTTCGTGACGCTTTGTCAATGGGTATATCTCATCTCTGGGTCTATCTCGATGCTCAACTAGTTCTGTCTCAGTTAAATAGAGTGTACTGGATTCATGATCCAAATTTACACCGACGATTCCTTAGGGTACATCTCTTAGAATGAAACTTTGATTATATTACATATTTTCATGCTCCTAGGAGATTAAACCAAGTTACAGATACTCTAGCTAATCAAATTTTAGATTGGCATCTTGCACACACATGAAAGAACATTAACATAAGCATGTAAATACTTTTTTGCACACATGATCAATAAGACACAAAAGACCAAAAAAACATATATAATATCATAAAGTAATCAGAGTACATAGATGGATGCAAGCACCTCAAAAATAGGACCGATAATGAGTCACAGGGCTTATGCCCTCAAAAAATATATACAAGTAGTGCTTGTGGCACGTCAAAATGTCTAGCTAAAGTCAAGTCCTGTGGGCCCTGTTATACTGGTCCACAACATTGGCTAAGCACCAAAACAACCGGACCCACATTTGTGGTGCTCCCACTACATGAGGTTGCATAGATGGTGGTAGGTCCTCAATCTCTGCCATCGGGACCGTGCGAGTGAGCGTAGTAAATTTACGCTCAACCCGTATCAATACCCTCTCAGCCTCCCTAATTGGAAGATCTCCTGCTACTGCTAGTCCCCCTGCGACGGTAGGTGCAGCCCCTAGCCGAGGACGATGCTTGTTCCTCGCATAGTTAGTGGGTTGCACTGGTCCCACATCTGCACACAATGAAACATACATTCGTCAAATAATATAGCATAACAAAAAAAAAATGATATATATAACAAAACAACATAAAAATTCCATATACAACAAAAGCACTACAAAGGTGGAGACTTACCCATCTCCCCTCGCGCCTCACTAGGAGGTACTGCTATCTCCAGGTCTCTTGAAAAATCATTCCTGACATAGGGGTAGTCCTATATAACCTGGATCTGTCGTGACAACCATGCAAAAAAGTCATCATCAAAGGACTCATTGGCCCTTCCACCACCCTGTCGCGGTAGTAGTACTGCCCATCTACACATAGCAGGAAGAGAGGCTTGATGTCCTCGTACCACTACTTGAGGACTAAAACTCGGAACTTTCTAAAAAACGAACGAACATAAAATGGTCCTGAACCCAAAGTTCCTATGTGTCCACAAACGACAATATATCAATTTCCTCTTCATCCACTCAAGAAAAGTGGTACACCAATAAAAAACTTGTGCATTTAAGCATTGGACTGCACAGTTCATCTGTGTGCGGGATGCCTAATGTAGATCCACAAAACTAGTAATTCGCCCAATAAGCAATACTATCACCTGTAGATATAGGTTAGTGATCTTGCTTATAGTCACCTGTGTGCTCGCACAGTCCATATCAACTGCACAATATAGACCTATCAGTTCCACTATGTTATGCAGACTCGTAGGAAAAGTCTGGAAATTGACTGGTTCCCCTCTCCTAGAGAGGCTAGTCAAAAAGTAAATGTCCTCGACTGTGGGCACTAGTGACTACCCCTCTAACATGAATGCTTCTACATCCGGATGCCAGTAGTCAACCAAGGCATTCAGTAGCCTAGGTTGTGCCCGCATGAAAGGACATAGAAGAAACTTGAGTAACCTACGTTGCATCAACATAGCCACAACATTGGGGTCTTCCCCGATCAACTCATTCACCTCTTCGTTCTCTCTTTCTTTCCAATGGGCATACATCCTGCAAAACAAAAAGGTTCAGGAGGGTTAACCCTTTCTTTTGAAGTATTTTTTATTCAATAAGGGGGCCCATGTATGTTGTAATGGAGACAGTTGCGTGTACACGTGTGCAGAGTTTACTATGCCCGAATGTACATGCGGTCTGTCCTGAGACAGCCCACGTGGACCTAGGGCCAACTTTTTAAAGGTCGACACCCCCCTAAGAAATGAAACCCAATACATAAATAAAGACATAAAATGAAAGATAAGGGAGTTTGTACTTAGTTGGTCCAAATAGAAGTTTGTTTCGTCCATAGTAGCTCCCAGAATCATCACTTTAGTCAAAGGGGGTCTTTTGGCTCTAGAGTCAATTTTCAAATCAGCAATGGTGATAATCAGTTACCAGCGTCTATTTATAGAATTTTTGGCCTCTTTTTGTCACTTTTTTTACCTCCATTATCATTTCTTTATACCAAAAATCATTTAGAGTGATTCAAGAGTTATTTAGGAGGGATTTGATCGAGTATTGGGACAATTTTTTTTTAGTTTTGAGTAATTTTCGATGGTCCGTGGAATTTTTTTTCGACGATCTACTTGAACATATAGGTTAGGTTTCTACCCTAACTTTTGTATCTCATTGTCTTTTTCCTTTGCCATAGGATTGATCCCGTCAAGTTGTGACACAAAACCATCATATTTGCTTTAGAATTTTCGCAACTTGGTGGTAGAGATTACCGGAACGTGGATGCCCTAGGTAGATCTTAGTTGCATTATGGTATTCATGTTGTATCTAAAACATTATAGGCTCGGGAGTCCTTGTATTTTTTCATGAATACGAGTTTGAGCCTCATTTGCATGATTCTTCTTCACTCTTGACCTCACCCTTAGGACTCCCCAAAAATAATGGGTCTTCTTTTAAGCCCTTTTCAGACCCTCTAATCATGAAAAGATTGCCGAGTGATCTTGTGGCCTTTCACACTCGTTAAACTGAAATTTGAAGTCATGTCTGTCCGACGGTAGTTTACCTCTTTTTCAGTTTGGAAGGTTAATTGTACGAACAAAGGTATACTCTATGGAACTTTAGCTCTATAGAAGAGTACTCTCAGGTATAATTTTATCCCTTTTTCAGGCCCGAGGGACTAAACTTACGAAGAAGGAACCCCCATGGAGTCCATAGTTAAGCTCTTTTCAGACTCCCTCAAATTGAAAAGATCGTTGAGTGACCTTATTCTTTCACACTCGTTAAACTGGTCAAGAAGAACATTCCTGACGGAGTCCATAGTTAAGATTTTTTCAGACTCCTTAAAAATGAAAAAATGGCCAAGTGATCTTTTCCTTGTCACAATCATTAAAATGGTTTTGATTAAATGTCTTGTCGATGCTAGTTTACCCCTTTTTTGAACCGACTAGACTATTTTTGGAAAAGGTACCCCAATGGAGTCTCCTTTTATGTTTTTCGAACTCTCTAAATATGAAAAACCACCGATCTTACCTTCTTTGGGCTCGTTAAACTTACATTGAAGGACGTTACCATTGTGTGTTTTGTTAACCGCGTTTGCATATCTTATACGCCAGCCTTGTAACAATTTGCTTCTGCGTTTTAACACCCTTGGCTCTCGGAGGATTTTTCCCAAGTATCAGTATACTAGAACATCAGTCTTGTCCTTATGCCTTGAACTTGCATGTTTTCAATACTCATTCCTCTATTGTAATGTAACATTCCTTTATTCTTTTTCCCAAAATTATTGAAAAAGACAAAAAAATCAAATATACCCGAAAAAGAGGAAGGGAAAAGTATTTTCTTTATTGGCAACATAATGAGTTGCCCTTGGATAAATCACATTTGTTCATTTGTTCATCAAACTATGGGATGTAGTATGACCTTAGGAAGTTGTTCTCACTATATAGAGCTATGTCCTCCACCGTTTGGTTATCCTTCCAAACATATGGAGATTTTTCATTGCCTCCTGTTTCGTAGACTTGTGATTAATGCCATGCTACCTAAGTCTCATCATTTGTCATGCTATTGTCCAAGGGAAGTTTTTCACCAAGCCTGAGTCAGCCCCTCTGCAATTTGTCTCTTGCCCTCATACCCAGCCATCTTGAATGTCCAATGAAGTCCTTGTTTGAAATCAATGAAGCCTTCAGTCTAATCATCAAGATTATCTAGTCCATGACCGACGAGTCATCGAAGACCTCTGGGTAGTGAGGTCGTACACTCATATTACACTCCTACCTTGATTTTTGAATATTTTGAAGTTGTTGCGTGAGCTATGAAGATCTCATCTCCAACCATCAGGCCGTATCATCTTCTAGAAGATGGATACTCTATATGTATATCTTTTTGATTTCGATATGTAGCTCCATTGTGTATTGTTCATGGCTACTCTTTATATAGTTATATTACATGGATATACATTGTATTTGATTGGTAGCCATGATTCTACTTTATCCTGAGCAAGGGTATGCCCACCTCGGTGAGACATTTGTTATTTTGTAGATGGTGCCTCCCAGTTCCTGATCCTTGGGCTCAATCGTTGGGCACATCAATAAAGATCGGTAATGTATTTCGGCCATCAAATGCTCTTCTAAACTCACACATTAGGGTCCATTTGTTATAACCCTAAATTGCACCATACATGCTTACCTGGCATTAGGCCATTTCAGATCCCTTCTTTTCCAAAGCACTACTAAACAACTCTTTAAAAAACCTCTTTTATAAGGGCCCACATGCCCTACTCTATTACTGCACGCGTGTACATGCTAGATGACCTAAAACGACCCACATGGACTGAAAAAAGCACAAAAAAAGGAAAGTTGTCGACGGAACACACAGCTCTGGGTGAGTTAACTGAAACTCCCAGCCGTGCATGGCTGAGGGTTCGTCCAAATACCTAGCTTCTTATAAACTATAAAAGAAGGGCTAGTAGTCCCATTTCGAGAAGGAAAAATATAGCAAAGAAACTCTGACCATTTGCATATTCCCATTGTCCCAACCCTTTAGCCATCCTTGTGCCAGAAGAGATACAAAGCAAAGAAGTTGGAGGACAGTTGAAGAGGAGCCCAGGATCAGGTTTGTGGAGCGGTGGCTGGTCTCGACTTTTTGTAAGTTGACTCATTCAAAGTAATAAAGAAAATGATTTTCCAGTCCCAATTCATGAGTTATTCATATTTTGTTAAGTACATGTTTGGAACTCTAACCTGTTAGTATATAGGTAAGATGCATGTGTATTTGTTTCTTATCTTGTATGCAGGTCAGCATTGGAAAGGAGAACTGCAAAAAAGTGATCAAGTGCGACAAGGGATCAACATCGAATGCCTGGAACAAGGTAGGTTGATTTGTCCATGTATTTACTAAAAAGTAATGGGATTTAAGTCTGG
>JZKD02S0617524.1:322952-355546 GCA_000966675.3 Picea glauca
TTACACATCAAAATTGCTAAGTGTCGCATTGTCCCCGTCAATCGTCGTAAGTGTTGCATCTTCCCCACAACTTTCGAAAGTGTCGCAAGTTGATCACTAGTGTTGCAAATGATGTTTAGACATGATGCCATGATAACGACACTAAGGAGGCACTTATGACACATCACATGACTGATTTGGGAGAGAGAAACTAGTTTACTGGAATCAAATAGCTCTTGACACCTGAAAGAGGCACTAAAACATTGGTTTGGAGGGGGAACGCTCCCCTACTATAGATGTAGAAACGCTGGAGCTCTTCTACTATGATTCAAGGAGCATTATAATTCCCCTTAGGCCCTTCTGGAGGAGCACTGCTCATATTAAGAGTGCTGGCACTTTTCCAAGGCACACCAGGAGCACTACAATGCTCTGATACCCCTTTTGGGAGAGAGCTCCCTATTTTGGGTCAATTGTTATCCCGTTGAGTAGAATGAGGGGGAGATCATTCGAGATTAGGAGTCAGTTGTGCTCAAATTCTTGGTTTCATCAAAAGATCCCTGATCCAAGGAGATGGTTCCTAACTAGTTCTAAACATAACTCAAGAGGTTAGTCCCCTCCCAACCTATATAAACAGGCTCCATGATGGTGGAAAGGGGGAAGAACTGAACATATGAAACTTATGATCTTGGAGGGAACTGACAGTCAGCCAAAGAGAAGTGATCAGTGAAGCTGCTGTTATCCAGGTTGTGGATCTTTCAGGAAAGGGTTGGACGAAGATGACTTGATGAAGCTATCGCATTCGCATCTACGATTGTAAGTATTGCTATCTTTATTCTCATTAATATGAAACGCTTGGCCTGTTTCTTTCTAGTTTGTGTCTCATATCACATGAACTTATCATTTATTGATAGATCTATTTTCAAGCTAATGTCAATAGAGTAGGAAGTGGTCGTATCTTGTTTTGTCCACAGACCTCAGCGAGGAGAAAAAGGATTGGAGCACAACTCGGAGCGTGCAGGGACAAACGCCGATTAAAAGGTACTTCTGTTATTCTCCCTTCTCATGCATTAGGTTTAGATAGATTTGAAAGGAAGTCAGTGTCCACGTTAAGTATTTTAACACACATCGATAGGCCCATATGGGACTGAACCCTTACTTCTTCCGGTTTGTTAAACAAAGGAAGAGGTACTTACCGAAGGTGAGTTATATCGAGCATGTGTTATCCTCCTCGAGCTCGTTAAATTAAAAAGAGGTACTCATCTATATGGATGGGGGAAAAATGGAAAGGAGAAAGCCAAGCAGTCTCTTGAGAACACCATCTAGCAATTCTTAGAGTCTCCCTTGAACACGACACTTTGCTATTCGCTCATATCGTAATCCACCGAACCTCTGCACTGAGCCAATATTTGAGTTTCCTTTCACTCCTGTGGGTCACCCGACGCAAGTCACAGTATCCATCGCACAATTTTGGTCCATGTCATGTTTTGTTGTTGTGCCCCAGTGTTCAAGGGAAGTATCCACCTCGAGAGTCATCCATCCCAAATATTTTGCCTAAAAACCTGTGTCATTCCATGTCCGTTTGATCTACCAACTACATCTCAATGTCTGTTTCGCATCATTGATGGGGGATACATCAAGGCCCTCCCTTGACGAGTCTATTCCTGTTGACTTCAACACATTATCCTGGAACTAGACTTAGAAACTAATTAGTACTTTGGGACCTGCATGCCTCAATGGCAGGCCTCCTCACGTTCGATAGTGGGTTTACATCATTGACCTTTGATCAAATCATTCCACGAATGTTTGACTTCAGCTCACTTATTCACATTCGGTGGAATGTACTAAGATACCTTGGGAATCATTGACATTAATGGTGATCTCCCTTGCACTTGTTAACGGTTTACCTCATTGACCGGTAATCAAGTGGTTTCTGCCATGTTTGACACCAAGACATCTATTCACATGGTTAGATTCGTATCACACAGGGACTGGTTAGAAGACCCTGGGTTGAGTAACTCACCTTGATACATGTTTCGCCCAGGTTGTGAAGGAGTTCTGGACAAAGAACACATACATTGTTACATAGATCCACTTTGTATTGGTCGTGGCTATGTCTTGTCATCTCATAAATCCACTGTGTATTCTTCGTGGCTACGATCAGTCTGAGTTATCAAAGTATAGATCCACAGTGTATATTCGGTGGCTATACCATTTTTTACCAATACGATTATGGATCCGTAGTGTATTTTATGGCGGCCATATCTTGCAAGTCTTGATCACCTAAGCATAGGTATGCCTGTCTTGGGTTTTGGAATATGTCATGATATTTGTTGGATGTTTGTGTGCAACTTTCGTCAAGTTATCTGAGTCTATACCCTTGCTTGAACGTCTTCAAAGTATTTCAGTCATTAGTTCGTATCTTCTAACTTCATACTTTGGGGGGGATTCTGTTACACGTCAAAATTGCTAAGTGTCGCATTGTCCCTGTCAATCGTCGTAAGTGTCGCATCTTCCCTACAACTTTTGCAAGTGTCGCAAGTTGATCACTAGTGTCGCAAATGATGTTCAAACATGATGCCATGATAACGACACTAAGGAGGCACTTATGACACCTCACATGACTGATTTGGGAGAGAGAAACTGGTTTACTGGAATCAAATAGCTCTTGGCACCTGAAAGAGGCCCTAAAACATTGGTTTGGAGGGGGAACACTCCCCAACTATAGCTGTAGAAGTGTTGGCACTCTTCTACTATGATTCAAGGAGCGTTATAATGCCCCTTAGGCCCTTTTGGAGGAGCACTTCTCATATTAAGAGCATTGGTGCTTTTCCAAGGCACACCAAGAGCGCTACAATGCTCTGATACCTCTTTTGGGGGAGCGCTCCCTATTCTGGGTCAATTGTTAGCCTGTTGAGTAGAATGAGGGGGAGATCATTCAATATTAGGAGGCAGTTGTGCTCGAATTCTTGGTTTCATCAAAATATCCCTGATCCAAGGAGATGGTTCCTAACTAGTTCTAAACATAACTCAAGAGGTTAGGCCCCTCCCAACCTAAATAAACAGGCTCCATGATGGTGAAAAGGGGGAAGAACTGAACATATGAAACTTATGATCTTGGAGGGAACTGACAGTCAGCCAAAGAGAAGTGATCAGTGAAGCTGTTGTTATCCAGGTTGTGGATCTTTCAGGCAAGGGTTGGACGAAGAGGACTTGATGAAGCCGTCGCATTCGCATCTACGATTGTAAGTACTGTTGTCGTTATTCTCATTAATATGACACGCTTGGCCTGTTTCTTTCTAGTTTGTGTCTGATATCACATGAACTTATCATTTATTGATAGACCTGTTTTTGAGATAATGTCAATAGAGTAGGAAGTGGTTGTATCTTGTTTTGTCCATAGAACTCAGCGAGGAGAAAAAGGATTGGAGCGCAACTCGGAGCGTGCAGGGACAAACGTCGATTAAAAGGTACTTCTGTTATTCTCCCTTCTCATGCATTAGGTTTAGATAGATTTGAAAGGAAGTCAATGTCCATGTTAAGCATTTTTCTGTCTAGGGTTAAGGTCAAGCCTTATAGGTGATCTACCTGTTCGCAGGGAGATTTTCCTACAAAAAAGACCACAGCTCACAAGATCCTCCAAGCTGGATACTACTGGCCCACCTTATTTCCTGATGTTTGTAGGGAAATCAGAGCTTGCGTTAAATGCCAGAAATTCTCAGGAAAACAACATCTCAAATCCCTACCATTAAAACCTATGGTAGTCTTAGCACCCTTTCAGCAGTGGGGATTGGACTTCATCGGGGAAATTCATCCTCCCTCAAGTGGTCAGCACCGATGGATTTTGACTGCGACTGATTACTTCACCAAATGGATAGAAGTTGTCCCTAACAGAAGCACTTCTCACAAAGTGATTATCAGCTTCCTAGAAGATATTATAGCTAGATTTGGCTACCCTAGTAGAATTTTCACTGACAATGCCTCCGCTTTTTGGTCTGAGCCTCTGGTCAAGTTCTGTGAACAATTCGAGATTTCACGGATTCACTCTACTCCCTATTATCCTCAGGGAAACGGACTGGTAGAGTCCTCCAATAAAATTCTGATCAAGCTCATTAAGAAGATACTGGAGGACAATAAAAGGGTCTGGGACTCAAAGCTCAAATTTTCTCTTTGGGCTGATCGGGTGACAACCAAGAAATCCTTGGGCATCTCACCTTTCCAACTTGTTTATGGAATAGAGGTCGTTTTCCCCACTCAGCTCGCCTTGCCTTTGGCAAACCTCCTCCAGGAATTTGAAGGAGAATATAACCATGTGATCAGAAGGATTCATCAGATGGTGGAAGTGCAGCAGATCAGAGAACAGGTCATGAATAGGGCCTACCATCATCAGCAAAAGATCAAGCAGGTTTTTGACAGGAAGAGCAAAAAGAAAGAATTTGAGCAGGGTGATCTGGTGCTCAAATGGGATGCACCCAGGCAGGAGAAGGGAAAACACAGTAAATTTTATGCCCTCTGGTTCGGGCCTTTCAAGATCCTCAAAGTATTTTCAAACAACACCTACATTTTCCAGGATCTGGAAGGAAAACAAGTTTTCAACAGCCCAGTAAATGGGCATTTCTTAAAAAAATGCTTTCTGTGAGCCACAGTCAGCTCTTTTTGTTTTTATTTGTAAATATTGTTTATGTTTTTATTTTTCGGACTAATAAATGACTCCATATCCCAACAGCAAGGCACTAAATCTGAAAAAGAGTTATTAGAGCATCACAGGGATGAATTTATCCCCCATGGAGCCAGATGTTAGCTATATTTCTTGTAAGGGGGTTAGAATGAAAAATAATGGGTTAAAACCCACTTGTCCTAAGTTTTGAGCACAAATGCACCTGTGGTAAGCGGCCAACAAGTCCGAGCGGCAGCGATTCATGCACCCAGATCAACGGTGCATGTGGGATTTCAGACCCCCCCTGCCTTTCTACCTTTAAGCGAAGGGGGGGCGGGGGGTCTGGAATCGAGGGCACATCTCTTCAACGGTCCATATCAATGCGCCCGGATCAATGATGATAAAGGCGATTTTGGACCCCCCTTCCTTTCTACCTTTACGCGGAGGGGGGGGGGGGTCCGGAATTGGGCGAGCAACTTTCCAACGACCGAGATCTTAGCACCCGGATCAACGATGCTCGAGAAATCCCATCATTCTCAGCTACTCTGTGTTTAGTCATCATGGCCCTTTCCCCATATCATCATCCACTCACCACTTTTCACGTGTCGTATTCCCTCCACGTCAACCTCCCACTAAAATGCGTCCATTACGTCTACCCTCTTGCCTCCTATGCTTATTCCTTTTTTCATGTGTCTTTCCTATAACCTCTCTCGCCCCCCTCATCTTTTCAGTCCTCACCCTCATAGTTCGACGCCATCACTCCTGTCATGTGCCCCATCCTTCGCGCTGGCCTCCAAGCCTATTCGTCAAGACATTTAGTTATTCCAGGTGGTGGAGCGACGAGTCTTCCACATCCTAAAGTGCTGAGTTGGCCAGGTCATCCTCAATCCCAAGAAAGTGGTTGGTGGTGGTTAGACATCGTCTCCACCTTAATGGGGAAGTTCGGCAATGAATTAAAGGCACGTCGAGTCGCCGATGAAACTGTCAAAAGATTGATCGCGTCTGCCATAAGTTGCACGACCATTCAGAGATTGCAAGAGTTAACTGTCAGAAGCCATGCAGACGCAAAGCTTTCAATACTACGTCTCAATTTTGTTGTTGTTGCTAGTTTGAGTATATGAAGGCGCTTTCGCCATTTTTGTATCGATCGATGGTAAAGTGAAGCTCCCAACTGTAAAGTTTGAACAACCATTCTGGTTTCCTAGTTACGCCTCTGTGTTTGAGATTTCTTGTTTTATGACAAACAATCTTCCTTTTTCCATCTATGTTTTTGTCTCATACCAGAGAGTTCATGGTCGAATGATTCACGTGGATTATTGCAGTTATGTTATGATAAAGGATTTGTTGTGACATTATTGTATTCTATGGTCTCCTGTGTTTGAATGTAAAAGGATCTTGCGTTCAGATGCTTTCTTCTCCAGTCGGTTACAAACCTGATGTTTATGACATACCTTCACACTCTTCTCATGCAAGTATTCCCCCTACTCACCCTTTATTGCAACTCAGTGTTTGAAGTTTATCAAGACCTCACTCATTCATGCATACCCGGCCTAGTTCCAGAGTTGAAATGATGTTGTCTTGAGTTTACCTCCATTTGATCATCCCTTTAAACAAATCGTGACATAAAAACTGATGGGTGTCGGGATCTGCTCCTGCAAGCAATCTAGGAGCGACTTCTGACTCCAACACTTCCCTACAACATAGATATGTAGTAGGAATCATTGACAACCTTCTCCTCAATTCTCTAGGGGCCAAGACAAAATTTCCCAAAATCCTTATGTGTATCAGGCTATCCCTTTCTTGTATCCCACTCTAAGATCAATTATCCTTATTTGTAATCCCCTTCTTTGAGATCAAGAGTTTCTTGAATTACCCGGTTATATTTCTTCGAGGGAGGGGGTGGGATTCCATTGTAATAATATATTATTTTATCGGTCTAATCAACAACTCTTTATCACCCATATTCAATATTGTGATGGATCCAACTACCTTGTCTTTGTACCTATCTCGTTGCTTCTTATAGTCCTCCATTTTATGCCATAATATATCATAAAAATATTCCTCTTGGGATAAAGGGATGTCATCTAGGTAAAATTACAGAGGAGATTCCTTGAACTTATCAAAGAGCTCCTCCAAGGATCCTCAGTTTCAGGGTCAAGGTCAATCTCTTCAACATGATTCCTTTCAATTGGTAGGTTGGGTAGGTGAGATTTTGTTTTATCATCCATGGGTATAGTAGCATAGGTCAAATCCATCTATAAAGTACCACCTAATGTTGCAGCAAAATTTCTAGACAAAAGAATTCCCTAAACGTTTGCGACATCTATGACCCCAATATCCATTAGGAAAAATATCTTAGGATATTGATCAAGGAAGACATTGAAGTTTTCTAACACACTATGTGTGGGAATAGCCCTGGAGTCAATCCTGCAGACATTTATGTAAGGCCTTGTGACTTCCAAACTTGAATGTCTCATTAATTTAAAGGCCATGACATTTTCATCCACCCTTGATTCAAGCATATAGTTTTCCAAGCATTTATTGTTCATTTGCAAGAAAATGTAGAAAGGTGGGTGCACATCATAGTGTGGTATGAAATGGTTAGCTTGTAGCATTATAGGAGGGTATACAATTTCACCTTATACTCTAAAGAACTTTTCAACTTTGATTCTCATAAAAGGAATATTAAGTATCTTTGTTAGAGGTACAGGTACATTTGTATTTTCTAAGATTCCATTTATGTCAATATTCAAGTCTTTGTCACTAGTCTTTGGCAAAATGGAACTACAAGGAAGATTGTTTGTTGGTGGTAGAGGATACCTAGGTAGAGGGAACCTAGGGTCACTGGGAATATCTTTAGGAACACTTATTTGTCCTATGCACACTTGTAATTCATTATTCCTAATCTTCTCCCTTGATTCCTCATCCATTTTGTTTATGATTTCATCCTATCGCTCATAAATGCGTCTCTCTTTCCCTCCTCAATTTTTTTTGGTGTGATGTTGAGGCATGCTTGGGGAGATATGGAAAATATAGATTTTATGGTATCAAATAAATTATTATGATTAGGTTTCCCATTACTCATTGGGAATTCATGTTCCCAATGTGAATCCCCACAAGGTAAGAACCAAGGAGTCTCTTCTTTACTTTGAACATTTGAAAGATCTAGAGTGTTGGGGACACTCTGTTCATTTGGAGTCCTAGGTCTCCATGCTTGGATTCATCATTGAGGTTGGCCCCTAAAATGAGGCTTGGTGTATTGTTGTTGTGACCTCTCTAAATTAGTGTTCTTTTTCATCATCAGAGTTTAATTTTTGGCAAGGTCATTTATTGTTACCTCAATACTTTATGCACATGGAGTGCTAATATCTTGAGTGGGATAAACATTTTGTAATGTTATAGGTTTGGTTTTAGCCTTAGCTCTTGGGGCATGTAAAGGTTCTACCTTGTAGGATGAAATATTATCCTCAATTTTTTCAACCATTTCTTTGACCTCTTCAAGGGTGTTTGGAGCCTTTTCCTTGAGAATGAATCCAAAATTTTATGGGAAGGCCTTCATGTTAGAAAAATAGGATTGTGGAGCAATAAAATAAAACAAATGTAGAAATAAAACACAGAAGATACACAATACAATAGAGACACAAATATACGTGGTTCACCCAGTGTGGGCTATGTCCACTAAAGAAATTGGCAGGTCCTTCCTTTATTATTATCCAACAAATGAATAGATACACCTTACAACACACTCAATGTAATTTCCTCTTATTTCTCTCATAGTATCCTTTCTTAGAATACAATATTCACAATGATGCATAACCAAAATACATTTCCCTCATAAAAGAGGGTTTCCTTCTAGGGAAAAAACCCTAAAATAATTTCTATCGTCAAATCTTCAACCTTATAATGAACAGTCCAGATTTACAATGAAATTACAATATACATTTACAAATCATTTTTTCCTTCAAGGGCCCTCTTTCCCATGAACCCCCCAGCCCGGGGGATGGACCCCCTAAACCTCACAGAGGGGGTAACCCCATTCTGCATTCCCCTGCATGGAGGCTTGTACATTCTTCAGGGGTGTAAAGTCTTCATGGGGTATAAAAAAGGTTGAAAAAAAATACCTCTGAATCAAGAAGATAATCAGGCTCCACAACCAACACTTCATGTGGAGGAAAAACATATGATATTTTCCTAGGTGAATTTTTCTATGTATTTGTTGGAGAAAATTTTCAAACTTGACATAAAAAACTTTGAAAGTTTTATTCTCTATATTCTTTATTTCATTAAATCATAAAAACAAGAAGTTAGGATCTTCCTTAGCACCCCATATTTTCAAACGTTTCTCTTCAAATTGGTCCCATGTATTAATGATTTTGCAAGGGAGACTATTGTACCACCTCCTAGATTCATCAGTGAAAGTGGATGAGAATATTTTCATGACCACATCTTCAACATCATCATTGATCGGATTAAGTTGGAAAAGGCCCAAAATTTATCCAAATGCTCTTTATCAATATTCACATCCTTACTGGAAAACTTGGGAAACCACTTTTTCTCAAACTTAGGAGGAATCTATCGAGGGAATCCAGGGATAAAATACATGTCTAAAGGCTTGAACATATTGGATACCCATAGTTTTTGAGCTATTGTAGATAAAGGAAGGTTTCCATCAAACAAGGATTTTACTACAGGTGAGTTGTGAGGAACCCTTCTCTTGTAGGTCTTAGGAGGTTTATTGTATCTTGATTCCTCAAAATGGACTCAGTTTTGTCACAAATTCTATCCTATACTCCCTTTCAAAACCGATATCTATGCCTCATTTATATTCCATTTCACTCCTCTTTGCTACATAAACCTAATCAACTACATACTTATGCATTGAACAAGGTTAGAGGTAATTTTCCCATTCTTATGTTTAATTCCATTTCTCTTAATTTGTAATGTTTTAATTAACTATTATTGTAATGAGTACCTATAGAATCTTCTGATTCTTTAGCCACTCATATTAAAGTCCTATAACATGTTTACCAGATGCATTTATGAAAAACAATTGTTCATCTACAAGGATGCATCCATCCTTGGAATGAACCATGACATATGGAAGATGCCAAAAGGATCCACAAAGCTCATCCACCTATCACCATGTCCTATTGATCTTCTAGCTCAGAGAAAAAGAAAATTCAAATAGTTTATGAAAATTCATGCTAGAATAGAGAGATCATTTTGTGGGCTCACTTGTGAGAATATGAATATGAACATTGAAAATAGGCCACATGGATTTTGTGCAACATGACAACATATGGGTTCTACGTGCACAATTTCCTAGCATTGTGAAGGATCTGGGAAATACGATTGATTCTTTAAACTGGTATTTCCTAGAATTGTAGCTGCAGACGGATTTGATATTCATGAGACTTGTATATGAGATATCTTGTTTCTATTGTATAAATATAATGTATTTTATCCTTAGAGGATGATAAATATATCATTACTTTGTGTTATCAAACTGTCGTAAACTCATCTGCTGATTAATATAATTTTTCTAGTTATTGTTTTTTTACATGAGTTGTTAATTTTGTGTTTGCAAAGAGTTTATTTTATATGACTTCTTCAATAGAGTTCCTCGATCCATGAGGGAGCCTTGAGGAGGAGTGAACTATTCATCTACTTTGTAATTGTTTTTATTTTGTTTTCACTTATGTAGTTGTGTGACTTTTCAAAATTTTCATTTCCTTTCTGCAAATTATTTCATTTATGTCTACACAAAGATCACTAACGTGGCAACCATCAATTGAATGATTGGGTGTTATGATCAACAAGAATTCTCATTACTAGATGATTGAAAGAATATTGTAACCATCCAAAATATTAGTGGTCTTACGCATTAGAATTATCTTTATGTTTATTTATCTCTATTTTTGCATCATCAATATTACTCTATTCTTTATACAACTGAACAAAACTTTGTTTCTACAGCTAAATCAGTGAACATATTTCCTTTTTACATATTATTAATTTAGGGATATACAGGAAGCTAAGGACTCCATATATTTTGCATTTCATTGCATCAGTTTATGATCGCCAGGTTGATAATTTTATGTAGCATAGTTCACCTATTGACATTTTTGGCATCGTTGTCATGGAATTGAAAAAAGGAATTAGTTTTGTTTTTTGTCATTTAAATGCATATAGGAATGGATGCATGGGAATAGAGATGGTAAGACACAAACACAACCTTATTGTAAATTTTATTTATAGTATAACATACCGATGCATTCTGTATAAGTAGAGCTATAGTGAGTCTTTATTCAACCATTTAAATGATCATGTTAAATAGAATACATGTAAATACTGGCTCATGTCAAATGATAACCTAGTGAAATCAGGATCTTAGTAGCATGAGGTATTCAAGACATAGTGTGTTTCATGATTGTATATTTCTTTTAAAAAGTAGAAACGTTTCAATTATTTTTGGTTGTTGTAAGAACCCCATGCACTAATCCATGTGAACGATGGGAAACCTCAACCAGTTATAAGAATACAAGCATGATCAAGAATACGTCGAGAAAAGGAGGAAATGATACTCTAATAAATTTCTCAAATCCTAGAAACAACCATAAAAATCTCTGCATCATAGGAGGATCAAATCATGACAGAAATCAAGAACATACTTGCACTCTAGGAAGTGATATAAGACCAAATATTCCATGAGAAACATCTAGAAAAAGACCTAGAAGAGATCAAACATCCAGAGAGGACATCCTATGGAGAGAAGACATTAGAACCTGAGATTGAGGAATTTCTACCATGCATATCACTAGATCCTTTATGCATTCAAGATATCAATGAGAAAATCATAGAGGATCTGCATGGAGTGAAAAAGGAGGAAATACAAAGAGGTGGTAATGAACATGAGAACCAAGGGCATCATGACTACATTAAGTTATGGTTCCGAGAAACTATTAGTTCATAACATTCCTTCACTCTGCAACAATTCTTGACAACATATCAATTGAAGCAACTAGTTTCTCATATTCTAGTATATATGAAAGTATATGTTTCAAACATGAATATGAGTTTATTTGTAATATTTTTACACGCATGGATCCATTGGAAGTATTCCTATACTTGAAAGATATTTTATTTTTCAATAAAAGTGGGATAGGATGGAAAAAAAAGTGAATAAAACAAATAGTAAAGATTAAAATAAGTCCAGTTGTGAAAACCAATTTACTGGCGCAACTAGACATGAGTTTTGCTTGAAAACTAGGCAACGAGAAGGAAAAATTATCAATAATTTATGCATGTTGGTTCAATACTATATTTTGGTTCTCTTACCCCTGGCCTAGGGATAACTAAGGATATTATCTATCAAGGCCCACAAGTCCTAGACATGGAGTACTGAGAGCCATATTGACTTGATCCTGGCCCTTGAGGGACCATATTTCTTCTTCAATGCCTCTACCTTGTCAGAAAAAATAACATCCATCCCATTGGCCTGTTCATTTAAAAAAAATGGGTGTTTCTCCATGAGGTAATGAGTCCAGGTATCATGGTATGTGTCACTCTCATTATCAAAAAAAAATATTTAATTCCTTTTGCTTCTAACGTGTTCTTGGACCTTATGCCTTTCCACTTGTACACACCTTTGGGGAATGATAGGATGCCCTAATAATTTGGTTCCCATAGGGTTTGAGCTTCCACTGGGTGGGTTCAAGAAAGTTAATTGTCTATTCCCACCATACTTACCACTTTTCATTTTTTTCCCTCTCATCCATCCCATACATTGGTTCTTGCATTGAGTTTTCCAAGATAGCAAAGGGTTGTACCTTACCTTGTGGGAAGAAGGGGCTAAAGGCCCATAGGGTAAAAGTAGTTGGAAAAATATAAAATCCAAAAGAAAAAAACCTTCATATGCTTCGCCCATGGATACTCGAGAAAGAAATAAAAGGCTTATCAGCAAGAAACTGAGGGACCCATAAAATAATAAAATCAAGACCTAGTTGGAGGATTGGGGGTCTCATAATGAGCCAACCTATTAGGTCAATGGTCATGTAGCGGTATGACAATACCATTCATATTCTTACCATGCTAGGGTAGTGGCTCTTGGTGGAATAGCCAAGAGAAAGGGGGTCTCATCACGAGCCAACCTTCTCATCTCCGTGAAATGCTTGTGGGTTACAATGTCACCACTGGTCACCACACCAAGGTAGTGTCCCCTAACTAGTCTCTTGAAAGAAAAATCAATAAGATAAAAAGATAAAAGTCATTGAATGGGCTTGGAAACATTTTCATCCATGACAAGGTGCACCTCACCCTCTTTAGAGGTACGCACAGGTAATCCATACATTCCCATATCATGATTGCATCCATTGCTCAGACATCCCTTACCACCTCATCCACTTACATGGCATATATTTGTCTACACCTAGAAGCATCCCATGTCTAATGAGAATTAGACCAATATGACCTCCTCATGTCCCCTCCAAACCTGACTTGTGGAATATAATAACTTATTTGAGCACTTGTCTGGGAAAAGGGGGTTTTATGCACATGTTTAAATAACTTGATTATTAGATGTGATTGGAATTTCTATGATCCATGTGACTTATGATCTCATGCAGGGCGTACTTGTTGTTTTTGCAAGGTCACACCTAACGGATAGGTACACATAGGGAGATGATTAGTTCATACCTCTATAGGGATAAAATCCCACCAGATGGATGTTGAGACCCCATCTAGAGGCAAAGATAGATCAGAGGTTCGCACCAAAGAGAGAGGAGGGCATTCCACTAGATCCATCCTAGCATGCCTGGACGAAGGGGGGTCTTCCCTTCTCACTATGATGTAGGCCTTGTAAGGCCCATGACATCACCTCTGTGATCCTTGATGTCACCCAACATTTTGGACTCTTTGGAGATAGTTGTGTGCCAAGTGGCACATGTG
The DNA here is from genome assembly GCA_000966675.3 of Picea glauca. NCBI lineage: Eukaryota > Viridiplantae > Streptophyta > Pinopsida > Pinales > Pinaceae > Picea > Picea glauca. Next base: position 336,532 of record JZKD02S0617524.1, read on the forward strand.
GTTTGATCCAGAGGCCTTGGGAGGCCTAATGTTTTTCTCTTGGAGGCCAACGTTGCACTAAAAAGGCCTAAAGTCACCATAAAAGGGAATTTCGTCACCTTTTCTGCTTGATTTAGGGTTTTAGTTTGTCATTTAATGTAAAAAATGGATATTACATGTAACTGGCCATGTTGACCTTTTTGACCTTATTCTGGTCATTGTAACTGTAGAAATAAGGGATTTTCCCTTATATTTTTTCATCATATTTCACTCACACTTGGTGAGGTCTAGAATTTTATCCCTAATTGCGGTTACATGACTGAAATTTATTGCAAACTTATTGAAGGAGGCTTGTTTTGGACTATTTTGGTAATTTTCTTGGTGGAAGTGTTCAACTAGAGTATTTGCTTGATGATTCTTGGTGGATGTAAGTAAATTTTCTGCAATTCTTCTTCATTGAATGGTTATAGTTACATTTATCTTGAATTTATAATAAGATTATAAAATTGCTATCTTAAAACCATAAGAGGCTAAGAACATGTTATTGTCCTTGCCTTAATAACTTTCACCTACTATATTATGCTAGAAAGCTGATTTTCTTGAAGCTTTTGCTAAGGGCCTTGCCATTGTAGCACCCTATCAATTTTTGCTTCATCTAAGCCATCATCTTTTTCACCTTTGAGCTAAATAAGGAAGAAAACTACTAGGGCCTAGGGTTACCTACTTCCTAGTAGCCATTCCCCCCTAGGGTTTCGTGATTGAAGCCTTGGGTTACCAACACTTCAATTGTTTACCCTTCTTGTCTTTAGTTCTCTTATTATCATTTGTTCCTTCAATATTTTCTTCTTCCTAAAAGACTCCATTTTCCCTAAAAGAAATGATCTAAGCCTTGCTATTGAGTGATTGACCAAAACCTTTACCTTAAGCTCTCTACTAACTAATCCTAACCTTAGAATAGCCTAATCTACTAACCTATTTGTTTTTGTTACTAAATTAAGCTACAACCATCTATTGCAGCACTAAAAGCACCTAAAATTAGTTGATAAAGTTGATAAATACATTTCCTTATTTTCTTATGACAAATGCTAGTATTTTGGTATTGATTAGTAATTATTCTTGGTCATTTTGAAGCCATTTTGAGGCACTTATTGTCAAGCTGTTGTCTTATAAACATTGTTGCTACAAATTTCTGTTTTCTTCACCATATATCAGCCATTGCTTTTATTGTTAAAGTTTGTCATTTTATGAAGTAATAACAACAACTTATACTTGCGAAAGATATATTTTATTGTTGCTTTGTTTTGGGCATGTACATCCCAATACTTTAGTACTTGATTGGTTAAATCCTCGAGACTTTCTGATCAATGTGACTTGTGAGAGGGGACATTTTCATATACACCTTAAACTTTTCCTTCTCAAACCCCTAGGTCATCGGGGACGTCTCCCCTAGGCCATCAACCCTAAATAGAAAGATGCATCTTATTGAGGTGAGAGTGATAGGATAACCTCTCTTATGCCAATTTTCCTTTCCTAAACCTTATCCTTGGATTAAGTACAAATTGTGCGATAACAGGTTCTTAAAATATTTTTTCTTCTATGCTCATATTGGATGAAGTGGGATCCCTTAAGGCCTTCTTTCCAATATCTCTTGGCCCATCGACCTCAACACTCTATCTGGGATAAATATCAAGAGATATTTATAATTCCTTGGAACTTGTATGCCTTAATGACAGGTTTCCTCACTGGTAGTAGTGGGGATACATTAATGCCTCTTGATTATCAAATCATGTACATTACTCAACACCAATTCATCCATTCGTGCCTAACTAGATGAATTAAGGTACCTTGGCATTTATTGACATCAATGGTGAGTGATATCACATTGGTTAATGACATAAATTAATGGTTGGTAATCCAATGATTTATTTCCATGCTCGATGCTAACACATCCATTCACATGACAAGAATTGTACCAGAGACTAAGGTTTTATGAAGACTATATGATTGAATGATATCAACAGTTTTATCCTTTTCTACATATTACAAATAAAAAGGGAATTTTATTCTAGTTGCAATACCTTTCCATGTAGCAAAGTTTCTAGCTCCCTCTAGTAGTATTCATGGTTGTCATTTGGCATTGGTTCCAACACTATTTGTTACATCTAACATATGTGATAAAAAAAATAGAGTTTAGATCGAATTCAACCAACAAATAATTTAATTAGATGTATCTCTGCGGAATAATAAATCTCCAACATTTGCTTATGGGTATTTGATTTCATTTTTCATTTTTAGATTGCCACCCTTCAACATGATCAACATGAATAATTTTTGTAGCACTTCATCATTTAGTACTCCTCTCCATTTAGATTGTAGCATGACTTAAATATCATATCTTAGAAAGATGCATGAGGACATGAATCATCCTTCGTTTAGGGGAGATAGATCATCGAAGTATCAATGTCCTTTTATGGTTCCAGATGCAGGTGGATTTCACTCTATTCAAATCTCCTTTAAGGAGTCCTCAACATACTTGTTTTGGCCCAAGCATCCAAGCACCTGATACACATCTTCTTCTAATTATCATGACAATATATAGGTAAGTTGGAACGATAGAATTTCAAGCATTTTAGTATTTGATTTTTTCCTTAATATCAGAGTTTCTTTCAAATAAATTTTACAAAGGACAATTGCACAAGATCATAGCTTAGTTTTCCTTATCAAGATATTTTTAGAGCAATTATGCATTTAGTTTTAGGCTTTCTATAGCTATCAAAAGTTTTGTTATAGCCATATTTACTGTAGAATATTATTCCTAGAGACGATCTTTGCACGACATTTGCAAGAAGAAGAAGCTAAATTAGAAAATTATGAGATACGGGTTTTGAGGAGAATATGATAAATTGAGTAAGAAGAAACAAAGTTTTGAGAAAATGAATGATAAGGGATGCACAAGCATGTTTTAAAACTGATTTAATAAAAATTACCATAACTTTTGTAAACAGTTACAACCATCTTTCTGTAGTAGATTTGTAGTTATGTATGGTTGCATGCATCCCAAAATGAGATCATGGCTTGGAGATGGTTTCAAATTATGAACATATGGTCATCCGCCTATAAGACATGATTTCCATCATTTTCAAAATTTGTACAGGTTTCCAATCATGAAATTTAAATATGGAGATTTTATTTGCAGTAGATTCAAACCATCTCAAATAATAGCAACACTCTTCATATGATCTTAAAAAAACAACAATTTTCTTCAGAGCATCATCAAAAACATAAATATTCTTCATATCATCATCTTCAGTAGCAACCTTCTCCAAAATTATTCATCATCATAAGCATCTTGGACCTTTAGGATCTTCAACAATTCCAACATTTTCTTTCAAAGTATGCAACAAACAAATTCATTTGTTATACCGATATAACCAATACATCACATACAATCATTCTTCATCTTCAGTTCCAAAGGTGATGAATTCTCCAGGATACATATAAAATCATAGAGGTAATAGTTTCTTAAATCACTTGTGCAATTAGATTTATTGTGTTTATATAATATGGAAAAAACCTTGAACCACAAATCATTCATACTCTATTTTTCTTAAGCCTACTATTTGTCTTCCCAAATTGGATGATCATTCTCTGTTTTCTTAAGTCCACTATTTATTTTTCCAAATTTTATTTCAATCATTCTCTTGAATGATTGCCTTAACTATGCAATTCCTTATATCAAACACTCTATCATATCATTTTAATATGTGTGATGAAAATTTATTTTCAGCGTGCATTATATTACAAGAGTGATTGATTGGACCATCAAATTGATCGAATCGTGAAGAAGCGTTGCCAATAACTAAAATAATAACATGAAAAATTGCATGATTGTTTACATGATTGTTTACATGATTTTGAATCATAAGCTTTCATCCTCACCGAAATCACCCAAAATCTACGTTTTATTTGTAAAATCTATCTCTTTTCCATTGTTGTTTCCTATTTTACCCTGTGATAAAGAGTCTGATTTTGTTTGGAATTATCACTAGCTCTGCAAAATTCAAATCATGGGATCTATGGTGAGATGTGAGCCAATTGGAATTGAAGTTATGGAGATCTTGAGCTACAATTATCAAAAGAATTCATAAGCCACAGGGTTACCCTAAGGAAAATGTTCAAAAATAAAAATGAATATTGCATGGAGGTCACTCACAGATGTAAAAGGTGGTACTATTATTTCTTATGAACAAAAAGGTCAGATTTTGGTGATTGCAAGGGTTCCAGAGGAGTATGCTGGTGAGTTTCATTCAATTAAGAAATTCAAATCTTCAATACCAATAATTTGTGGGTGAAATTGAAGGCCATTAAGAGGCTTGTAGAGGATGACACTCTTAAAATAGAGATAATTCCAAATCCAAAGGAAGTAGATGCGGTAAAGGTGATTAATATGGAACCAATTACAAGTGCTACTATAAGGTATTTTTGATCATGCAATTGGTGTCAATGTTCTGAGATCACACTTTCTCCTAGTGAAGGAAAGCTTAGATCTACCACTTGTACAAACGAATATTTACATTATGGAGGAAGGTTTTGGTATTCGAAATCCTGCTAGAATCAACCTTGCAAATCCCTCCATTGAGTTCGGCCTTGAATTCAAGAAGGTTGGAAACTTTCTAAAAGTGTTTTAAGGCTATACCTATCATCATTGATCGTGATATTCTAAAGGTGTCAGGTAATGTGTGGTTTGACAATAAAATCATCCTAAAAGGAAAATATACTATTGAATAAAAGAAAGGGGTAAAATTGAGATATCTGATGAATTTGTGAGTGAAAAAAAGGTAGTAAGCAATTTTGAGGATATTACAAACTAGCTTATAATTTTTAGCAGTTGGAATTCTCAATTTTTGGGTTGTTTGTATAGACATAATATTTTGAACTCAGTCAAGGATTGTGTTTAGTTCCCTTAAATAGTAGGGTGAGATATTTACCCTTGGTTTTTTATTCCATAATCCTTATTGAGAGATAGAGAAGAAGAAGAGTGGAAAACAAAGGAAGATTGAGGTCATTATGCACATGATGACTAGAATAATGGCAAAGGGTTTATCTTCAAAACAACATAATAACATCCAAATTTAAGAAAAATGATTCATTGAGCATTAAGAATCTAATGGGGAGCAATTGAGCACTATGAAGAGGACAAAGTCCAAATAAAAATCTCAGGTCTGATTTATTTTATAGTCCATCACCTAGTTTTCCTTTATCTACTTATCACTAAGAGGAATTAAACAAAGATTTTAATCAATTCTAAATGGATTATGAGTCCATGATGCTACCAAGATTGACAAAGAACCAATAATTAAACATGTTATCATTTCTTTGAAATAAAGGTGAATTGGACATATCATAAAGTTAAGGAATAACTCAAGGAGTTAACACTCATTGATATTCATATCAAATAAGAAAATTCATCCTCAAAATCCAATATTTCCTTACTGCAAAAAGATAAAGAGCATTTGGAATCTTAGAAGAAGTTGCTAGCATCCAAGACCAAAAAATGATACATGTGGAGTAGGTTAAGTAGAATTAAGATCAAAATACTAAGAACCAAGTGGGATAAGTCACGAAGTGAATAGGTACAAGCCTCGAAAGCCAAGCCTCAAAAGTGAATAGGGAAAAGACTAAAAAAGTCATCGTCGAAAGCCAATATTTCCCAGCTGCAAAAAGATAAAGAACAATTGGAATATTAGAAGAAGTTGCTAACATCCAAGGCCAAAAAATGATACATGCGCAACAGGTTAAGTAGAATTAAGATCAAAATACTAAGAAGCAAGTTGGATAAGGCAATAAGTGAATAGGGACAATCCTCAATCTTGGACATTTTGATAGATGCCTCAGACAGAACTTAAGGAGGAAGGGGGCAACATTTTTGAAATTTTGATTGAAGGGAGCATAGTCATTTCAGTTGTATGGGGACATGCAACATCATCTATGTATGGGAGATGTTGAGTCCTAAAAACAGACTCATTTTTTCATAGGTTCTATCCTATACTCCCATTCAAAACCGATATATATATGACTCATTTATATTCCATTTCACTCCTCTTTGCTACATAAACCTAATTTACTACAGAATTATGCATTGAATAAGGTTAGAGTAATTTGTCCATTTTTATGTTTAATTACATTTATATTAATGCATAATGGTTTAATTAACTATTATTGTAATGCATAGCTACAAAATGTTCTGATTTTGTAGCCACTCATATTACAATTTTGTAGTATGTTTACTAGACGCATTTTGCAGTATATGTGTTCATCTATAGGGATGCGACCAACCTTGGAATAAATCATGACATCTAAAATATGCCAAAAGGTTCCAATAAGCTCATCCACTTGACAACTAGTCCTATGTATATTCCATCATAGAGAAAAAGAAAAGTCAAACAGTTTATCAAAATTCACGCTGGAATAGAGAGGTTGTTTTGTAGCCTCAATTGTGAGCAAATGAAGGTGAATATTGAAAATCAACCACATGGGTTTTTTCCAGATGAGGCCATATGGGTTCTTGTTCCATGGTTTCCTAAAATTGTGAAGGAAATAGGAGATATGATTGATGATTTAAACTAATTTCCCAGAAATGTAGTTATGGATGGATTTGATATCTTTGAGACTTGGATCTGAGCGATCTTGTTTCTATTGTATAAATATGAACTGTTATATCCTTAGAGGATGATAAATATATCATTACTCTATGTTATCAAACTGTTGTAAACTCATCTAGTAATTAATATAATTTTTCTGGTTATTGTTTTTTTACATGAGTTGTTAATTTTGTGTTTGCAAAGAGTTTAGTTTATACGACTTCCTCAATAGTGTTCATCGATCTAGGAGAGACCCTCGAGGAGGAGTGCACTATCCATATGATTTGTAATTGTTGTTATTTTGTTTTCACTTATGTAGTTGTGTGATTTCATTTCCTTTCTGCAAATTATTTCATGTATGCCTCCACAAAGATCACTAATGTGGAAGCCATCAATTGAATGATTGGGTGTTATGGTCAGCAGTAACTAACTCTCATTACTAGATGATTGAAAGAATATTGTAATAATACAAAATATTGGTGGCCTTAAATATTATAATTATCTTTGTGTTCCTTTAGCTTTGTTTTTTCATCATTAGTATTACTCTATTCTTTTAGTAGTTGAACAAAACTATGTTTATGTAGCTAAATCAATGAAAAAAATTCCCTTTTGCATATTAGTCATTTAGGGATAGATTGGAAGCTAAGTAATACATATATTTTTCATTGCATTTCATCAGTTTACTATCCCCAGGTTGATAATTTAATGTAGCAGAGCTCACTTATTGAATTTTTTGACAGTGTAACTCCTTAATCTTTATGGAGTCATTAGATGGTCCTTCTATGACCATCAAAGGGAATTGAAGCAATAACCCTCAATGGAGTTTCCAGGTAAATTTGTAATATAAGTGCTTCATGATCATTTCATCAAAGATATGTCATGAGGAGACTGACTCAATCCTCCCTGGAAATGACACCGAAATGTTATTGCATGATTTGTACTTGTGCAAATCCCTCCACAAGATCCCCAAATCTTGCATAACAATGGAATAAACTACCACTATCACATTAAAATAATATTCCCTCATTTTAGTGACCGAATAGGTCCACCACAAGGGAAACTTCCCTAGTGACCTCAAGGGATCAAATAGAAATTTTAGTAGTCAAGATTACCACCCGCTATCTTGATCACCGGTTTGTTGGTATAGGTCTAAGAAAAAAAATATGTTCAAGGTGAATTTTGTACTTTTCTAGAGAAAGAACACTTTGACGCATATATTTGACAATTACCAAGATAAAGTATGCAAAAATAATCTCTTTAGAGACTAGAACAGATAAATTGAAATGGATGTTCCAAATTTTCAACAATAACAATTATATGGCAACAATAAATGATTTGTAACAACAACAATAATTAGTGCTCATAAATACCACAATTGACCATGAAAAGTAAGGATATAACCAATACAATACTATCCAACTGTAAGAGGTGATTTCTAAGTGAGTTAAACCACCTTTAAATGAGTGTATGCAACAAACTAATGCAGTTTTAGATGGTCGTAACAAAATTTTATAACAACAACAAGTAATATAGTGAGTTTTATAGGGTTATAGTTAGTATAGTTACTAGGATACTTGATATTTTTTAGAGATATTGTTTATCAATCACTTTCGCCACAAGATTTTCTTCAATACTAGTTCCTTTCTAGGGATATGGTATGTCAAATGCATCCAAGCTTCAAGGTTGATCTACCTGAAACCAAGAGGCAGAATCTAAGCTCTAAGGTGCAAGCACATTTGGGACTTAGGCTTTATATATTGAGGAGAAGGATGTCTAGGGTGCAAGCATATTTTGGCCATATATATAATTTATCCCTTCTTGTAGCTTCAACTATGTCAAAGATCAATTGTCTAGGGATAAAATTCTAAAGTGCTATCACTTTAGGTATTTAGGGTTCTAGCCCTAGCAAGGACATTTCACTAGCTTGAAAAAATAAAACTTTGCGAGGGGAAGAAGCATTTATGTTCCCCTCTTAGGGTTTCAACAAAACAAGAAGTCTTGCAAGAAAATAACAATTTCACCATTTACATAAACAAAATATCATAGAATTGTAGAAAATTACTTAATTTATCCAAGAAACAAAGAGCATTTAACCCTAATTGCAGAGATATGCATCCAAAATAAAAAAACCATCCACAATAGATCCATTCCAAGAATAATGCATGAGAGATAAAGACCAATAACCTTGTAGGGGCCAAAAATTTCAGAAGTATCTCTCACAATGATGAGGAAAAGATGATGATAAAATGAAAGTGAGGGTTTGAATTTTTATAAGAGGCTATCCTAAAATATTTTTTGAGATAATATGTCAACAAAAAAAAATGTGGGGCCAACCCCTCATTTAACCTTTAAACATGATAAAGTGAAAAAAATAAATCATAATGAACCACATGTGTGAGACGTCAAGCCTCGTTAGGCAAGGACGGGGCCTCCAAAGGACATGTGGCATCAATTAAAAGAAAGGTGGGAGAAATTTATGTCTCTCCTCATCAAAATTGATGCCATGCACATGAGTACCCCAAGAAATCACAAACAAATGGTTTCATCAAGCTCTATAAGGTGACATTATCACCAAAATAGGGCAGCGTCCAAGATCCAGTTGTTGTGTCTAAGCTCGGGGAAGATGCATCTCATATCAGTGATGTCTATGACAGTCTGTTGTTGGAATGTCTTTGATCCTATTGAGAAATAAGATATGGGGTACTTTGCCTAGCCTATGGGATTCTAACCCATCTATGTGTAATCATGACTGAATCTAGTCATACAATCCCATATATCCATCATCTAAGGTTTCAAGGATGTTAGAGAAGATCTCTGAGGGTGGTGAGTCACTATATCACCCACTTCTCTCCATCACACGTGTCAAGGTCCTACAATAAAGGCACAATGTCTTGTGTACAATATGAGTACATCTCTATAAGAACCATGTTAGGTCCATGAAAACAAATTGAAGTATAATACAAGGTTATCCATGGTTCATAAGAAGCATTATTCCTTAAAGAATGCAAAATAAGTTGTAACTTAACATATAATCCATGTAAGGAAATTCACCTTCGTAACTCTTTCAGACATCACATCACACCAACCCAGGTCCCCATGTGAATTTCCAAGTTTAAGTATGGGAGGGCCTTTATCCAACCCTATTAGGTGTGCCACCTAGATAGGAAATAAATAAAAACTTCAATATTGAGTGTGATAGTGATATGGTTTTAGGGATTACTTCATGGATTATGGTGTAATTTAATCCATTTTTATGAGTTCCTTTGTGGAGGGTGTGCTTTCTCTTGATTTACCTCATTATTAGGCATTATTTTTTCCAATCCCCCTCTATCATCCATCTTACTAGTCCACTTTATCATATTTTCAAGTCGCCTTTTATAAGGTTTCATGCTATAGCATTCCCATTTGGGACTAGGTTGAGCACTAAAAGGGTAGAGCTCAAGTTTGTACTGGATTTTGTTATTCCTTTTATATCCTTCCTTTATTTCTTTAATATGATTTTCTTATTCTTTTATTAACAATTGCAATCAAACTCTAGGCCTTCATCCCCTTTTTCATGATAGAATGGAACATGACCCATTACCAAAGTTTGGTACACTATGAGAGGCTCCATGATGGAAAGTATCAAGTATGGTTAGGAACATAACGTTACCCTTGTGAGGCACCCCCAATAGTACCCCTTTTTCCCTAGGCAGTGACAACACGGAACTAGGGAATAGAAGCTGACCACCAAGGTGAAACAATGAAACTAACACATTTCCGAAATCAGTGATCCATTTTCCAACTTCAACAAAATACCCTCATCTACATGCCCAACAAATTAAGCATAATATTTTGCATGAAAGAAGGAATAACATACCTCATGGTGGTGATGGATTTCCATATCCCATACTCTAGGTTGGTTGGATGTGCCAAGCCTTGGTTGACATGTAGATACAAAGATGAATGAGGGGGGTTGTTGGGCTTCCATATGTGAACATGATGATCAACATCATAGTCGGGATCATGTTCTCCAATGCATGCCATGATACTTGATGTCCTCTAGTTACCCCTAGGCATTGGGGGGGGATAACAGGTCTATAGTCATCAAAAGTTTATGAATAAGTTTTCTTAGGAATGAAATTTATAAGGGTCTCACTCAAAAAAAATAAAATTTTCCCTAAGAGTCTAGAATCTTGGACTTCTCTTAATGTTTCTTATTCTATAAAGTCATATAAGCATGGATAGAATTGTGTAGTCCAACTATCCAAGCCTAGTCTCTTTTCCTTTTTAAAGGATTTTAATATTGATTTGAGTTCCTCTTTGGTTATTTTTTCATCTAGAACCTCATTTTTTTGGTTATTAATAAAACTTAGAGAGAATCATGATACATTTAGAATATTTTTTATGATCCACCTAAGAGGTTCTTGTGATAGTATTTTAAAGTAGTTTAATACTTCTCTTGCAATCTCCAAGAAGGTTCTAACCTTTGAAGACTCTTTATTCCTTTTCTCCCATATGGTGTTAATGTTTTGTTTTTCATAATTTTGGAATAATTTCATATTTTCATCCCCATCAACTAGACAAATAACCTTAATTTTAAATCTCTGCTCCACTTCTTGTTATTCTAACGATTTTTCTTTTGATCCCTCTAACACTTATAATTTTGGGTTCTCTTCTTCTATAAATACTCCTTATCTATTTCTTTCACTTAGTAACTTGATATATTCTTATGTCTCTATAAGATACTTCTGGTCTTTTTGGAATTGTTTCTTTCCCCGAGATATGACAAATATTTTTCTTGTCTTATTGTTTGAAAATTGATATATAGTTAGTCCACTACATTTCCTTCAAACTTCATCTAGTTCTAGATTAACCATATTTATAAATCCTTCTTCTTCTAACCAAGTATGGTTAAATTTGAAGGACCACAGAGGTTTAGTGTCTTCCTTTTCTATTTGTGTAAAAATGATAATATGGTTCAAAGATCCTCCTCTTACCCAATTTTTCTCTCTACCATTTTCTCTGAAATAATTTATTCTATTAAGAAACTATCTAACCTTTTTTAGACTGCTTCCCTACCACTTTTGAATTTTCTTCACATTGGAACCAAAATAGAAGGTTCCAAGTCACAAAGCCCTAGATCCTCAAGTATATAAGAGAAATTATTATCTTAGGGATCCTATATAGAATTTCCCATTGATATTTCATCTACCTTAGTCATCATACTTAAATAACCCCCAATATAACTATGGGTGCAAATATGTAATAGGGGTTAGCAAATTTGAAAATCTCGTGGTTTCTTCAAGATCATAGAAAAATGTTAGGAAAAAAAAAAAAACTAGTTTGAAATGGAAAGATTAACTCTCGTATCTATGTTATTCATAGGAGAAGAAGTAAAATGCAGAAAAATAAAGAGGTATGAGCACAAACTTTACCAAAGAATGAATTAATTACCCAATTGTAAAAGATTTACAATATCACCTATGGAGAAACCCCTAAAAATGTTTATCTCCTTGTGGCCTCTCATTGGGAGGGTTATATAAGTTCCCTATGTGTGTGACTACTCTCTCCTATCAATGGTTGTATATTATGGCATCTGTAAGAAAACAATCCTCAAGAAACTAGGGTTTCATGGGCTATGGAGAAAATCTAATGGAAAAGACACCCATAATGGAAATAATGGAGAGCAATAATGGAAGATAGAGAAAAATTGATTGAGAATATGATATGGGGGGGAAAATATTACTTTTATAGGAAAAAGTTTGAATATTCTCTCGTTATTTTGTTTTTCTAATTAGAATTAAGAGGAAAAGGACATAAAAATGGGTTTTATGACTTTATTGAGTGAAATTAACTTTAGGAAAGTGGTTAATATAACTTAAATGGATGGGACATGGTGTAAAAGTTGGTTTTTAGTCATTGTACCCATACTTTTGCTAGTGTATTCCATTACACCTAACATTTTGGTCTAGGTGTTCCATTTTTGGGTGATAATAGATGCCCCCTAATGTATGAGGTCGGGAGCACATCGTATGATTGAAATACATTATAGTTTTTGTTATCAATAAAAAATTCTCATAGAAATACATTAAATGGTTGAAGAAATTACCAACACAACATATCAATTATCATACCTCCAACATTTACATAATCAATTCATCAAGTCAAAGAACTATACAAATGGTCCCTTGAATTGTTTTGAAAGTTCCTCAAGGCTTGCCCGCACACATCTGCATGAGACAACTCAACTGAATATGCACAATTTGTGTGGTCTACGCGACTGTCCTCACAAAAACCCACACATATGAGAAAATAGATCATTAATGCATTTGGTCGAGCCTCAACCACTTTCAGATTGAGGTGTACCTTGAGAAGACACCCAATTCGGTTTGAACTAGGGAAATTATGGGTGGTACCTCCAAAAGATCCCACATTCACACTAGAATCAATTTATGTAATAACTTGTATTGGTCCTATAAATACATTCTTTGGGGATGCAAGAAAACAAGGAAGTCATTAGTATTTTTATGTTGCTCATTTGCTTTTGAAGAAGCCATTTATTCTCTTATGAGTTATTTGAGCAATGATAGAAAGTTTTATACTTCTCTCCTATTGAGAAGTCTAACCAAGACGTTATTCACCATTTTTACTCCAATGTTAATATATTAGAGCTCTATTTTTGGGGACTCAAGATCCCTCCCAAGGAGGAAGAGGGGATTCATAAATCCCCATACTCATCATGGGTGTTATTAATTCGAAGATCAGTCCTATTGTAAACTATTCCTTCTTCAATTTTCATGTATCCATTTGATTTTTATGCATGATTAGTTTAGTTGTATTTTCTTGTTATTTATTTTCTATTTTCTCCTTGGTTGATCCAGCAATCAAATGACCAACTTTTGTGTTGTCTTGCTAGCCTAACTAGATAGTTAAGTGCCTTTTTTTTTCTCACCTAAGTGGTAAAAAAAGAACAATGATTTTATTTTATTGATGGATGAAATAGCTAAGGGGAGAAATAAGTTCCATGTGGAGCAAAAAAACTTATAGAAGAGGCTAAAGAAGACCACATGTCAACAAGAGAAAAACAAGGTGTTAAGTTACATGATTTCAATAACTATGAGGTAGGAATATCCATACTCATCAAGATAACTCATGATAATGATTACAATGGCATTCCCAAAACAAAGGGGATAAAGTGGTGAGACAACATGAGGTCTCACATACAATATGGTTCTCACAAAAGAGGGCCAAAGTAAAATATAATGATATGAATAGTCCCACATACATATGCCTAAGTCAAAGGACTAGGGAAAAAGAATAAATGATTCCCCCACCTAAGGTGACGGGGGGAGGAAACAAACTGAGAATACCTACTAAATATGAATGGAGCTTCAAATATATAAAATGAGATAATTGAATGGAAGCTCAAACAAAGGGCTTTGAAAATGGAGAGATTGATCCAATCAAATCTCAAGAACTACATTCAAGGTTGAATCATGGATATATGTATGAATATAAATGGTGTGATGATGAGCCCGAGTTAAGCACATCAGATCCTACCAAGACTGACAAAAATGATGAATCTCTCATATTGTTCCAAGGTAACCCATCGAAAAGGTAGATAGGTACTAGGGTACATAGGATTATCCCGTGGAATGAAGGTGTTGATCTCGGTAGGAGAGAGTCCACTAGTTTCCAACAATGAAAGAGGTTCCTTAGGCTTGGTATCCAATGTAAAACAAGTGAGGTTATATCTCTAGAAGTAAATGATGATGCCAAAACATGAAGGGGACTACTTGAAGGGAAACCCGCTTCTTAGTTTTGATGCATGTCACACATGTTCATTTAAATGGTGCAATCAACTATGTCATTGAACCTTCAAGTGTACAATTCCCAATCACATGATGATGACATGAAGTCAAGAATGTGAGAAACAACCAAGTCAAATAACACTGATGACTCTCTTTGCTTGGTTCAATTCACTAATCAAGGGTAGAGATGATTCTAAGGTACACAATCCTCTAAGATAAGTCCCTAGAATACAAGTGGTGAATTCAATAATAGAAGGCCTGTTGAAGGCAAGGAAATGATGAATCTTTGAATTCAACATAAGGTATAAAATAAAGTGTGACTAACATATACTATCACCAAGGGTGGACATGAATATGAAGAGATATGGAATTAATACTTCCCATGTTTAGAGCATAAATGCAAGGTTGACCTGACAACAACTAAAAACATTCCATGGGGAAGGGTCAATTACCGAGCACAAGGATTTTCAAGGACATATCAATGAACCACTAGGACAACCATAGGTTGAATATGGGAAACATATGATGGGTACAATTCATGGAGGTGTTGAAAATTTGTAAGAAGACACAATGTCGAATTGAAGAGACTCCATGAGGCATAAAGGTGACTCATCTTAGATGATTTCAAAAATGGAAACACAAGAATGCTTCCAAAAGGTAGACCAAGTACTATAAAAGCATAAGGTCCTCCTTGTATTTCCAAAGTGCTATGGGGAAAATCCCCCTAATCCGGGTCTACCAAATAGGCAGATCCTTGACACCTTAAAATACAAAACAAAATCTATTCTACCCAAAACCAAACACATTCTTACAATAATTAAGGGAAGAGAAGGAAGATAGAAATTTGTACCTTAAGTCCTTATGAATAATGTCGATCCCTTTCAGTTGTTTCTTGTTCCACGATTATAGGCATCCTCCCAAAGATGTCCTAAAACAATGCTACAAAACAAACTATGACATCTTATGCTTAGTTATCAAGATTATCTAAATAGTTAGTTATTCATGAAAACATTCATAAGAACAAACACATAGACATAAAGATCTAGGACAAGACCCTTTCTCTTTTATGAACAACAAAATTGGAAGTTACAACCTAAATTTTGTTGGTGCTACTCCACAAACCTCGCATGGGTTACTCTACTTTGTCTCCAAGTGCACTATTCCCAATAATATCCTCACCACCAACAAGACAATATAAGGGAACGTGATGGACGGTGTAAAGAGGATGGATGGAAGGGAATGTTGAGGAAAAAATTCAGAGAAGAATGCAACAGACTTGGAATACAAGGGAGAAACTTTGACAGAGTTCTCTTGCCTCTAGTTTGATATATCCGAATGACCCCCCTAGGGCCCTTTTTATATGAGAAAATGATGGTTAATTTGTTTCTAGAAGGGTTACAGGAGGTAAGATGGTTGTAAAATATAATATATCCTATAAAATCTGTCGAAAAGAGCAAATTCTATATTTTTTTGTCACTTTTTAGAGTACACACGTGCTTTTAGTTATGAAGAAAGCATATGTATGTGGGATTTTAGGCATGTAGATAACATGTGTACATGCTCTGCATATGAAACAGGGCACATATGCCATGAAAAAAAATGTTTTTTGAGAAGAACTCCATCAAAAAGGGTTGACATATGCATGAATGAGTAGGGAAACATCTATTGGAAAATGTTTAACAGGTAGTGCATGCTTTTCATTGATGGAAAGTACAATAGTGAAGATGGCATGAGTATAGGAAGAGTGTAATAGACGGGCATCTGAAGTAGTTTGGGAAGATGCTGCAGAGAAAGCCCGATAAGTTCAGAAGAGATAGTGCAGAGGATTGTTGGCAGGTTATCAGGCAAAGTAAGCTTGTCATTGATGGCAAGATCAGAGTATGTAGTGAAGGAAAAACAAGGACAAAGTACGCTCCGGATGAGAAGTGCCAGTGATTGCTGGATCTCATTCTGAATTCCCGATGGCTGTTAGATCTGAATGAAGACAAGAGGAGAACGCAGATATGGAGGATAGATCTTGGGCATTAGATCCGAGCACAGGGTTCAACCACAGTTGGATTGAGGAGAACCTACACGGTGTTTAAAGTGCAAGGAGAAAAGGGGCTCAAAAAATCCCGAAAGAAGGAGGACCATCCATCATCAGGAAGGACACGTGGGGAAAGATCGTAAGTTCATTGACTGGAGAGTCAAAGGAACGGGGTTCCTTCACTTCTCGAAATCGTGATGTAACATGAGCCGTCAGATCAAAGGTTTGATCTGGACCGTTGATTCCAGTCCTTGTCGGAATTTCAGGGATCGAGAGTTGGACATGTAAAAAATTATTGACATCAGGATTCCCGATATCGCGATATGTGAAATCGCGATGTAATATGAGAAGTCAGATTAAGGTTGAATTTGGACCGTTGATTCCAGTCCATATTAGGGTTTTGAGGATTGTGATTTGAAGAGGTCAAAGAATAATAACAACAGGAATCCCAAAATCGTGATATGCGATATTGCGATTTAATCACAATCGTCAGATCAAGATGTGATCTGGACCATTGATTCGACTCACATCAGCATACAACGTCAGCTAGGAACACGTGGCACAACCGAGTAATGACAAGTGTCAGTCTAAATCAACATGCCAAGCACATGTAAGTCACGAATCATGGTGACACATGGAAGTTGTTTAACACATGTGACATCAGCAGACTTACACCATGTCGGAGTTTCGGGGATCGTGACTTGGAGAGGCAAAGAACCCAATGCATCAAGAATGTCGATTTTACGATATGAGAAATTGTGATTTAATCGCAGTCATTGAATAGAGATCAGATTTGGACCGTTGATCTAACTCCATATCGGAGTGTCGGGGATCACAACATGGAGAGGCAAGCAAACAATGCAACAAGAATGTCGATTTTGTGATATGAGAAATTGTGATTCAATCCTAGCCGTTAAATGAAGCTCTGATCAGGACCATTGATCCCACGCCATTTTGGGGTATCAAGGATCGTGAATTAGAAATTTGAGATGCCTCATCTCCAGATTCACGAAGCGCAAATTCAGGAAAAGTGCTTTTTGCATAGGCGCTTGGTTATGACCATAGACATATTGGGGAAGGAGCTAGTGTAGAAAAGTTTTGTATCGGAACTTCGAAGATCGCGAAATAAAGTGTCAAGACACTCAGCACAAAATTGTCGAATGCTGAAATGCTGAAATGAATGCAAGATCCCATGGATTCAATCCAATGGTGCAAATGATTTTGAACAAGATTGGAGGGCAACTTTAGCACGATACAGTGTAACTACCATAAACCACTGATGGGTTCTGCCAGAGGACTTGAAGACACTTCGGGATGGCTGACAGAGGAGGAGAAGAGTCTCTGAGAGGGATGAAGCTATTCATGGAGGCGATTGACAGTTGATGAGCATAGAGGCCTGTAACTGAAATAGAGAAGATGAGTTCGACTGTCACAGAGAAGATGAAGAGTCTCAAACTGCCAGAGAGGCTGAGGAATCTCAGTATAACATACAGTGATTCTAGACACACGGGGTGAACCACTAGAGAAGCGGAAGAGTCACGATGATGATTAGACAGAGCACTTGAAAGGTAGAGGATAACGACGCGAAGTCAGCATGCAGAGGCATTGCGAACATTGCATGCACAAGGTGCACAGAAGCTATAAATACACGGTATAGAGAAGAGATGTGGTTGTTGTTGCTATTAGAGTTTGTTGTGGTTCTTGTTGGTGAAGGTGATTCATGTGTGAAGAAGAAGGAGAGTGAAGCAGTTGAATAGCACAGAAGAGGAATTTTGCAGTGAATGGACATGGAGCACAGAGAATAAAAATCGGAAGAACAGACAACGTAAGTGATGTGTGCAGAAAGGCAATGAGGCAAACAGAGCAACAAAATGCAGCAGAACAGTGATGAGTCTGGTAAGCCATTGTTGAACATCATATCATTGTAATAAGCTTTAGTAGCAAATATTTATATTTCAGGGTGGTTGGGAGGAGCTAGGGAGGACTGGTGTCCTCAAAGGTTCAAGTGGGTGCTTGAACACAGGGAGTTGGTGCTTCCTTCTAGTTGGTGCTAGAGAAACCAGGGAGTTGGTGCTTCCTTCTAGTTGGTGCTAGAGAAACTAGGGAGTTGGTGCTTCCTTCTAGTGGGTGCTAGAGAAAATAGAGAGTTGGTGCTCTCACCAAGTTGTAGCTTGCAAAACTGAGGTTGTATCCTTATTATGAGTTAGTTCTCATATGTATGATACTTTAAAGAATGTAACTATTACTTATCATATAAAGAAAAAGAGGTTTTCACCCTGCATGGGTTTCCTCGGCAAATATTTGTCTCTATGTTTCTCATATATGTGAATGATGTTGAAAGTTCCATTGTTTATTTCCATGCATTATGGTGATCATCATTCAGTGTTTCTACAAAAAGTTTAAAAGAACCATAATTGTTTAAGAACGGTAACAACTGATTCACCCCCCCTCTCAGTTGTCTAACAATTGGTATCAGATCCGGCCCCTTTTATCTAAGGGTAGATCCTAGAGCTTAAACATGTCAAGCCATGAAGGAAACTCAACCAATAAGGCCCCTCTGTTCAATGGAACAAACT
>JZKD02S0617524.1:378390-438075 GCA_000966675.3 Picea glauca
AAAGGGTTCAAGAGAGGAACAACTGACAACAATCTGTATATTAAGACAGAGGATAATGATTTTCTCATCGTACTGGTCTATGTAGATGACATCATCTTTCGATGTAATAAGGATTCACTAGTACAATGGTTTTCTTCTGCCATGGAATCTGAATTTGAAATGTCTATGATAGGAGAACTGTCATTTTTCCTTGGTCTACAAATTACTCAGAGGCCCGATGGGATCTTCATTTCTTAAGGAAAATATTTAACAGAAATGTTGAAAAGATTTCAAATGGAAGATTCTAAACCTGTGGGTACTCCTATGGTAACTGGATGTAAATTAAGCAAGGATGATGATTCACCTGATGTTGATCAAAGCTCATATTGATCAATGATAGGAAGCCTATTGTACATCACAACATCTTGCCCAGACATAATGCATGTTGTAGGAATGGTAGGAAGATATCAGGCTGCACCTAAACAGAGTCATTTACAAGATGTCAAAAGGATATTCAGGTACTTAAAAGAAACAATTACTTATGGTTTGTGGTATCCTAGAAATCAAAATATTCAGTTGACTACTTATTCAGATGCGGATTGGGAAAATTGTGTTGATGAGAGAAAAAGCACCAGTGGAGGAGCATTCTTCTTGGGTAACTCTTTAGTAGCTTGGCTTAGTAAAAAGCAAGGTTCCATTTCCATATCAACCACAGACGTAGAGTACGTTACTGCTTCTACCTATTGCACACAGGTATTATGGATGATTCAGAAACTTGCAGACTTAGAGGTAAAATATACTATACCGATCCCAATTCATTGTGATAACACTAGTGCCATCAGTGTGTCTAAAAATCCTATCCTCCACTCCAAGACAAAACATATTCCCATAAAATATCATTTTCTGAGAGAGCAAGTCACCAATCAGATTGTTCAGGTCCATTACATTCCCACTATAGAACAAATTGTAGACATCTTTCCTAATCCCCTATCCAATCCATCGTTTTAATATCTTAGACAGAAATTGGGTGTCATTTCGTTTCACACCTAAAAATGTCCATCTTGTTAGGGGGAGTTTTACATTGTTTGAATCTCTTATGCCTCCTAAAATTACTGCAATAGCTTAGGGGGAGCAAGTCTCTTCTTTGACATTGATGTCAAAGGGGGAGAAAATAATTTGGGTGCCTTAGTTGCCATAAATGCCAAAGGGGGAGATTGTTGGCAAATGTTTAACAGGTAGCGCATGCTTGCCATTGATGGCAAGTACAACAGTGAAGATGGCATGAGTATAGGAAGAGTGTAACAGATGGGAATTATAAGTAGTTTGGGAAGACATTGTAGAGAAATCCAGATAAGTTTAGAAGAGATAGTACAAAGGATTGTTGGCAGGTTATCAGAAAAAGTAAGCTTGTCATTGATGGCAAGATCAGAGAATGCAGCGAAGGAAAAACAAGGACAAAATACGCTCCGGAGGAGAAGTGCCAGTTATCACTAGATCTCATTCTGAATTCCTAATGGCCGTTAGATCTGAATGAATACAAGAGGAGCACGCAGATATGGAGGATAGATCTCGGGCATTAGATCTGAGCATAGGGTCCGACCATAGTTGGATTGAGGAGAACCTACACGATGTTTAAAGTGCAAGGAGAAAAAGGGCTCACAAAATCCTGAAAGAAGGAGGACCATCCATCATCAGGAAGGACACGTGGGGAAAGATCGTAAGTTCACTGACTGTAGAGTCAAAGGAACAAGGTTCATTAACTTCTTGAAATCACGATGTAACATGAGCCATCAGATCAAAGGTTTGATCTGGACCGTTGATTCCATTCCTTGTCGGAATTTCGGGGATCGAGAGTTGGACATGTAAAAAATTATTGACATCAAGATTCTCGATATCGTGATATGCAAAATCGTGATGTAATCTAAGCCGTCAGATTAAGGTTGAATCTGGACCGTTGATTCCAGTCCATGTCGGGGTTTCGAGGATCGCGAGTTGAATAGGTCAAATAATAATAACCATAGGAATCCCGAAATCGCGATATGTGATATTGCGATTTAATCGCAACTGTCAGATCAAGATGTGATATGGACCGTCGATCAGACTCATGTCAGCATACCATGTCAGCTAGGAACATGTGGCACAACCAGGTAATGAAAAGAGCTAGACTGACTCAACATGCCAAGCACATGTAAGTCACAAATCAAGGTGACACGTGGAAGTTATTTAACACATGTGACGTCAGCAGACTTACACCATGTCGAAGTTTCAGGGATCGCGACTTGGAGAAGCAAAGAACCCAATGCATCAAGAGTGTCGATTTCACGATATGAAAAATCACGATTTAATCGCAGCCATTGAATAGAGATCAAATCTGTACCGTTGATCTAACTCCATATCGGAGTGTTGGGGATTGCAACATGGAGAGGCAAGCAAACAATGCAACAAGAATGTCGATTTCACGATATGTGAAATTGCGATTCAATCACAGCCATTGAATGAAGCTTTGATCAGGACCATTGATCCCATGCCATTTTGGGGTATCGGGGATCACGACTTAGAAAGTCGAGATGCCTCATCTCTAGATTCACGAAACATGAATTCGTGAAAAGCGCTTTTTGCATAGGAGCTTGGTTATGACCATAGACATATTGGGGAAGGAGCTAGTGTAGAAAAGTTTTGTATCGGAACTTCGGAGATAGGGAAATAAAGTGTCAAGACACTCAGCATGGAATTGCCGAATGCCAAAATGCCCAAATGAATGCAAGATCCCATGGATTCAATCCAACGGTGCAGATGATTTTGAACAAGATCGGAGGGAAACTTTAGCACGATACGGTGTAACTGCCAGAAACCACTGATGGGTTCTGCCAGAGGACTCGAAGACACTTCGAGAATGTTGACATAGGAGGTGAAGAGTCTCTGAGGGGGATGAAGATGTTTGTGGACGCGATTGACAACTGATGAACATTGAGGCCTATAACTGAAATAGAGAAGGTGATTTTGACTGTTACAGAGAAGACGAAGAGTCTCAAACTGCCAGAGAGGCTGAGGAATCTCAATATAACATGCAGTGATGTTGGACATGCAGGGTGAATCACCAGAGAAGATGAAGAGTCACGATGATGATCAGACAGAGAAATCGAGAGGTGGAGGATAATGACGCGGAGTTAGCATGCAGAGGCATTGCGAACATTGCATGCACAAGGTGCACAGAAGCTATAAATACATGGTACAGATAAGAGATGTAGTTGTTGTTGCTGTTGGAGTTTTTTGTGGTTGTTGTTGGTGAAGGTGATTCATGTGTGAAGAAGAAGGAGAGTGCAACAATTGAATAGCATAGAAGAGGAACTGTGCAGTGAATGGACATGGAGCATAGAGAATAAAAAGTGGAAGAATAGACAGTGTAAGTGATGTGTGCATAAAGGCAATGAGGCAGATAGAGCAACGAAATGCAGCAAAATAGTGATGAGTCTGGTAAGCCATTATTGAACATCATATCACTGTAATAAGCTTCAGTAGAAAATATTTATATTTCAGGGTTGTTGGGAGGAGCTAGGGAGGACTGGTGTCCTCAAAGGTTCAATTGGGTGCTTGAACACATGGATTTGGTGCTTCCTTCTAGTTGGTGCTAGAGAAACCAGGGAGTTGGTGCTTCCTTCTAGTTGGTGCTAGAGAAACTAGGGAGTTGGTGCTTCCTTCTAGTGGGTGCTATAGAAAATAAAGAGTTGGTGCTCTCAACAAGTTGTAGCTTGCAAAACTGAGGTTGTAGCCTCATTATGAGTTGGTGCTCATATGTATGATACTGTAAAGAATGTAACGATTACTTATCATATAAAGAAAAGAGGTTTTCACCCTGCATGGGTTTCCTCAGGAAGTATTTGTCTCTGTGTTTCTCATATATGTGAATGATGTTGAAAGTGTCATTGTTT
Source organism: Picea glauca (assembly GCA_000966675.3). NCBI lineage: Eukaryota > Viridiplantae > Streptophyta > Pinopsida > Pinales > Pinaceae > Picea > Picea glauca. The sequence continues at coordinate 382,299 of JZKD02S0617524.1, forward strand.
ATTTCCCTGCATTATTGTGATCATCATTCAGTGTTTCTACAAAGAGTTTAAAAGAACCATAATTGTTTAAGCACGGTAACAACTGATTCACCCCCCCTCTCATTTGTCCAACAACATCAAGGATGCATGGAAGTGGAATTTTGAATTATAATAGATGGCCCCTAATGTGTGAGGTCATAAGAGAAACTAATGGCCAAAATAAATTACAACATATTTAATAAAGTGGGAGATCACTAGAGTCGAGTAAACCCAAGTGATTATCCATGAGCACCTCATCTGCAATAAGATAATAATAATCATTGAGGCAAACATTACCATGCTAGGGATAAACTAAGCATGGATACCAATCAAGTTTAATGTAGATCCATGTCATATATATATTAATCATGGCTACATGACCAATGTGTATGCCAATATAAAGTGTAGCCACGAACAATACACAATGGATCTACATCTCAAAATCATTAGAAGATATATAATATCATATGAATCTTCAGGAGGCATGAATGCCTGTGGTTAGAGATGATAGCTTGATAACTTGAGAAATAGATTCAAATTCAAGATATTCAAAAATTATTTAGGAGTATAATAGGATTTTAAGACTCACTACTGTGAGGTCTTCTACATGCCATCATGGAAAGACTAGAGAATTTTGATCATCAGGCACCGAGCTTCAATGATTCTGAATGTGAACTTGACCAAACTCTTGGGATGGTCAACTCATGAAGGTAAAGAGACTTATCAAAAAATGGTTGACTCAAGTTGTAGGACTTCTCCTTGGAAAAGAGCACGATAGATGAAAAGACTTAGGAAACATGTTATTAACATAATTTTGTGTTACAGGAGTCACCAAAAACTCTCCATGTGTTTGGAAGAGTAACCAAATGGAGGAGGAAACAACCCTATGTAACCAAAATAGCTTCCTAAGGCCATACTAGATCCCAATGATTGCAAAACAAACAAAAGGATGTGCTTTTTCCAAGGGTGACTAGGTTGTTGCCAAGAAAAGAGAATGTTTCCTTGTCCCCTCTTTTTGGAATATTTATTTATTTTTTGTCTTTTCATGTATTTAACGAGATTGAAAAAGAATAAAAGAATTCTTTGTTACAAATGAGGAATGAGTGTCACGAGAAATAAAACTGGTTCCAAACACATGGAACATACTTATGCTCAGTGCAAGGAGACATGTGTAGGATATGGACACTCGGCAAAATTCCTCCATGGGTCAAGGTGTCAGATCATAAGGGAAAAAAGGCTACAAGATTTGCACCTAAGGAATTCTCTAAAGGTTCAGTAATAGCAACATGAGTCCAAAACTAGGCCAAAGATATAAGGATGATACATGTGATTATAGAATGACACAATGAGACTCCTTCCATGTAAAGTTTTACGAACCCCGAGAAGGTAATATTGGTGGTTTTTCACTTTTAGAGAGTTTGAAAAAACACTAAAATAATACTCCAAAGTGATCTTTTTTGTAAGGTTAGTCTCTAGGGCCCAAAAAAGAATAAAATGATACCAAGGATAACTCTTCTGGTCACTAGGGATAGAGTATTCATTTTTTGTACTTAGTCTAGCCGGTCTGGAAAAAAGTTAAAATTACATCGAAAGGACGTCTCTTCAAAACCATTTTAATGAGCATGACAGAGAAAAGATCACTCAACTATATTTCCAATTTTAATGAGTATGAAAAGAGATTAACTATGGAATGACCTCCTTTTTCATAATTTAGTCCCCTGAGCCCGAAAAAGTATAAAACATAACTTAGAGAAATCTCTTGGGGAGACATGTGTTCCAAGGCATACATTTTTCTTAGGTAATATATAGGCCAGAAAAAGGGTTAAACTTATTCCAAATAAATATTCCTTATGGACCAATTAACGAGTGTGAAAGGAGCAAGGTCACTCAACTGTCGTTTCTTGTTTAGGGACTCTGAAAATGGATTAAAGAAGACTCCAAAGGGTTTCCTTTTTCATAAATAATCTCAAAGGACCAAAAACGTGATAAACCAAAACTAGGGAGAATGGCCCTTTTTTGCAAATTTAGTCCCGCAGGCCTGAAAAAGGGTTAAAGTTACACCTGAGAATACTCTCCTAGCGAAATGTAGCTCCTAGGGTATACCTTTTTCATAACATTATCCATCTGGAATGAAAAGGGGTAAATTATCACTAGATATATGTGGCTTTGAATTTCACTTTGACGATCGTGAAGGGAAACAAGATCGCTCAAAAATATTTTCAATTTTAGAGAGTATGAAAAGATCTTAAAGAAGACTCTAGGGGGGATCCTTTTCTTATGTAATCTAAATGAGGATGAAAAGGATAAACAATTTCTCTCCAGATGTCACTTTTATAGTTTAATTGATCTTGAAAGAACACAAACAATGCTCTAAGGGAGTCCCATGGGTAAAGGCCGGAAAAAGGATGAAGAAGAACGATGAGGCTTCAATGTAAAATCATGGTGGGACTAGATGGGAATCTCATGCCTATTGAGTAATTCAGCATGGGCACCAAATGGAAAATGAAGCTCTAACTAGGATGCCCATGGAAGGAAGGATCTACCACATAAATTAAGACATGCTTATCAGCAAGGAAGGTTAGTGTTGCAATTTTGTGGGGTCAATCCTAAGGCCAAATGAACCAGGAAACAGATAACGAAAAAATGCAAGGATGGAAAAAATATAACCTATATGATAGTTTTAAGGTCAATACCTATCAGAACGGATCAATACGACAAACATATGTCAAAGAAAAATGTCTCTAAGATTATAAGGCTAATAACACTCATCCATAAGTTAATAAATCCAATATAGATAGAAACATTAAAAAATAAGAGGTGTTACTGAATACAAAACTTGAAAACAACAAGTTGGGACTGTATAATATGGTTCAAGGAACCGTAGAACCTTATGACTCATGCATTGTAATGGTTCAAGTAGATTTTTTTGGTAGTCTTTGACCAGGAGTCTCTTCGGTAGTCAACCTAAAAAGTCTCCCAAAAGGGAAGAAAACACAAACCACAGTGTAATTCTTCCCACGGTATATAATCTATAGTCGTGGCTTCAAGGACAGCCTCATCTGAAGGAAATTCAATATCTGAGAAATCATGTCAATGAGGAGGGTTGACAGTCCCAAAGGGAGAAGAAAACTGACCATATTCCATATGATGATGGAGTTTATAGCCAGAACTAGCAGAGTCTATCAATGAAGAATCACAAGAAGAAGGGCTTAAGGATATACAAATAGTGAGATTAGAGTCAAAAGGAAACTTAAGATCACTCAAACCAAGAGAGGAAACTTAAGATCACTCAAACCAAGAGAGGGAAKTAAGGGATCCCATGYCCCCATTTGATAAAAAAATTGATCAATTGTTGAGACCATGTCTCAAGAAGGAAAACATGATTGCACAAGTTCCTTCTCAGAAGAAATTGAACATCGAGGATAAGACACCACATAATTTACCTTTGGCGGGGTAGAGTCTACACTAATACTAGGAACATATAGAGGGGAAGCCTGAACTAACACCCAATTAGGATGGTCATTATCATATGCCAGCTGGTCAATAGTGAAAATTCTTCCATTCTGAGGGAAATCCATCGCCCAGAAGAGCATAGACATCATAACGTTCATATCATATAAATAATCACACACAAGAATCATATTGAAATCCAACAAGACTTCCACCACTATAACATCGACAAGGACCCTATTACCACCTAACAATATAGGAAACTGAGGAAGAATCCTCAAATATTCACTAGGACATATATCAAAATCTAATATCTCATGCGATGAAGACACAATCTCAGGAGAACACAAATATTTCCAATCCAAGGAAGATAAAATACTTGCAGAGGCTCCTTCATCTATAATACATCGGTAAAACAATTTTGAATTAACTTCAACCCTTATTTGAAAGGGTGCAGAAGAAGGAAGACAAGGCTCAACAAGGTCATTCCAATCAAAGGAAACCATCCTAGGACTTGGATGGAGTGTGCTCGGAGTGAGAGAAATTCCCCCTTGTTCTGAAAGTAATGAACTGGAAATGCTAAAAATATAGTTGGTAGACACATCAGTCTCCATCAGAAGAGTGGGATTAGCCAAATATTTCATCGACGTGACCACTTTGGTAGACTCAACACTCTCCAAGAGAAGACTGGGATCAATTCAATATTACATCGGTGTGAACACTTTGGTAGACTAGACACTCTCTAAGAGAAGAGTGGTATCAACTGAAGATTTCACTGGTGTGACCACTCTGGTAGACTCGACACTCTACAAAAGAAGAGTGGGATTGGTCGAAGATTGCATTGGAAATACCACTTATTCAACCACTGGATAAATAGGTTGTGAGACAACATGGTTTGAAGGTGCATCGCCCCCCAAAAGAGGAGTGGGATCGGCTGAAGATTGCATCGCCATGACCACTTCATCAACCAAAGGATGAATATATTGTGGGGAAACTGAAGAAGACTTATAATCAGAAGATCTTGCAGACATGGACCACAGTCTTCATGCCTCTAGAATTCCAGGGCATATATGAGTATGGTGATCTCCCTTGCAAAGTTTACAAGGGAACTTAGGCGTACGTCCTATCCATATAAGTTTCTCAACATAATCAATTCACCCAACATGACTAGTATTGGTTGGTTTTTTTTCATCAACATGACTCGCTGAGGTTGTTGAAAACTCTCTAGCATCACTAGCATAGGTTGGTTGTTCAATTCTAGTATGAATTGCAAAGACTAGGTTTGTGCCCCCATCATGACTTGAAGTGGTTGGTTGGACATCTCCAAAATGTTTTGCATAGGTTGGTGATTGGTTGATAACATGACTCACAAAGGCTACAAACCTATCTCTAGTATGAATAGAAGTGATTGGAATTTTCCCCCCATCATGACTTATAGACGTTGGGTGATTTCCCCCCTACATGAGTTTCACAGGTTGGGTGCTAGTCTTCAACATGACTTACATAGGTTGACAACCTATCTCCAACATGACTTGTAGAGATTGATGATTTCTTCTTCTTATTCTTCCTCTTTATATTTCGCTTAGACTTCTAGTTACTAGTAGCTAGAATTTCTCCAGAGAAGGAAAAAGGAGGTGAAGAAGACTTTGTTGACAGAGGAACCTCAACACGATTCCCATGACATAAGGTGCTTAACTAAGTATCATAAAGAGCATTAGGGACATTTGGAATGGTACCCAACCAAACTAGTAGTTCCACATTTAACCCAGGAATGTTCAAAGTGGCCATCAAAGGGACACCAACATTTTGAAAGAAAGGAAAAGCACAAGAATCCCCTTGAGATGAGGTTCCTTGTTTGGTATTTTCAATAACTTTGTCCATGAAAATACTATGCATGGGTTATTCCCTTGCAAGATAATTCAAGTCTGTAAAAGTCTCACACAATGACTATGTTAAATCAGTGGTATATAAATATATGCCTATAAGGAGGTGGCTCCACATTTCTAAGTAGAATACCCAAAGGTCCTCACGACCGACAGAGTGGGCGGTCTACCACCTTAAATCAGAGACCCAAAGAAATGACTTACTAACTTGTTATGGAAAACTAAGGATCACATAGAACACCACTAAAAATTCCCTAAAGATAAATCAAGAAAAAGGTAGGAAGAACAATTATGCCAACCAACACTAGAGAAACTTACCAATGCAAGTATAACTCAGATGCAGAAAAACCCTCTAGGTATATTGTGAAAATATTTTTCTAGAATCTTTCCTAGCTACCAAGGTATGCCCCCCACAGTCACCTATGTGAGTACCTATAAAAGGAAACTAGGTTTATATCTCACAGTCAGTTACCAGATGGGTATAGTCAATAGTCGGGATGATCGTATGAGTAGAATAACTATGTATGAATCCTTTAAAGGGTACCAAAAGAAAGCGGTCCAGAAGAAAACTGAAGATCCTATTGAGCACTCAACACATCCTAAAAAACCTTTATCATTTTTTTTCTTTTTGGGTACCACTTGAGTTAGTTTCCCATTACTGAGTACTTGGTTCTTATTCATTTCTTGCTTGATTGAGTCTTTGCACATTTCTGTTTCTATTGTTTCTTGAAGGATAATTACATGTCGTATTTGGTTCAGAATGCTTGTCATCATGTTTTCCATTGATTGATATCACAACATGTCAACCAAGCCTTTTTGTATGCATAGGAAATGTTCGTGGACAAATGCATCAATCCAGAGCGGTCAATTTCAAGCTCAGATTGTGGGAACAAACAAGTTGACTTTTGACGGTGGAGATCCATCAGGCCAATCAGATCGACATTTTTCATGCATTCGGTGTGTCAAAATCATTCGGGGTTTAACATCAAGAGAGGGCCCATGAATTACACAAAGAGATGAAGAGTCGGAGAGCTGAAGTCCCGAAGAGACGAAGTCCCAAAGTCTCAAGAGCCTGCCACATCAGATTCATAGACATACCACTCTAGGAGATTTCCAATCACAACATTCATGAACTACCAAAGTCCTAAAGTGAATATTGACCATCCATCAACGAGGACACATGGCGACAGATACCACACTTTGGATATATGAAACTTCAAAGGATTGCACGAGCAAGAAGATGAAAACTCCAGAAGCTTGAATTCCCAAAGTGAATCTAGACCGTCCAGAGCTAGAGGCCACATGGTGGTAGATCTCTCACTTTGAGAATATGACACTCCAAGGGATGGTAATAAATTTTCATTAAAAAGGCCTGAATCTCAAACTCCCGAAGTAATTGCATATCATTCATCTCAAATCAACCAACATCATTGATCCTTGCAACAGGTAACAAAGGATTATCACCCGAATCACATATTACAACATGATTGACAACCACACTGCATTGTGGGTATGTAAACTACTCGAACATTAATTTTCCAAAGCGGTCCCATCAATTGGAACCATGGTATTGTTGGAAGGGTACGTGGTATCTTGTGGGGGATTGCGGGCCCAAAGGAAGTGTGGACCCAAACCACCCTCGAAAACTTCCATAATCATGTGCTTATATGACATCAATCCACCATGTCACTTCGCATCCCATACCACTCCAAGATATTTCCGAGCACAAAACTCATAAAACTTGAAGAGCCCAAGCACCTGAAGTCTCGAAGTGAATCTTGACCATCCATCAATGAGGAAACATGACAAAAGATCCCCCACTTCAGATATACGACACTTCAGATAATTGCATGAGAAAGGAGATGAAAACTCCCAAAGACTAAACTCTCGAAGTGAATCTAGACCGTCCAGAGCCAAAGGCCATTTGGAAGTAGACCGCTCACTTCGGGAATACCACACTCCATAGGATGGTAAGAAATTTTCATTACGGACTATTGATCTCAAATCAACCAACACCATTGGTCCTTACAGAAGGTAAGGAAGGAATATCACTCGGATCATAGATTGTGACACGATCGATGACAACACTAAATTATGGGGATGTAAACTGATCAACCGTTAATTTTGCAAAGAAGTCCTGCAATTGGAAACATGGTATTGTTGGAAGGGTGTGTGGCATCTTGTGGGGGATTGTGAGCCCAAAGGAAGCATGCAACAAAACCACCCTCAACAAATTCCCCAATCACGTTCTTATATGACATAAGGTCACCACATCACCTCCACTCACATTCTTGCTACTGCTCAACTTTTGCCACCTATTCCCCCCAACTACTCCCCATATCACCTATCACCTCCACACATCATGTTTTCCTATTGGATGCTCACTTCCACGTCCCCCTGTTTATGACCATGTCATCATAGGGAAAGCAGGGATATGGGCCAGTTACAGTCGAGTTGGAGTGTGCTTAGCTTTCGAAATCTCAGACACAGACATAGAGTTAAGTCTAAGTCACAGGTTGATGCAGATTGGTTCTAGAACACTTCAATGGACTCTACTCATGCAGCCAGTTGTCTCAAGTGGCCTCCAACAGATCATGGGTATGCCATTATCCAACACAAAGCTCTTTTTTTTCCTTCCAAGGCCTATTTTCTGCCGAGTCAGTTCCTCTAGCGCATGCATCAGTTCTGTCTAGAGACAGTAGTGGTTTTTAATTGATTAATTCCATCATTTTATTATATTAGATACAAGAGAGGTCTTTTGTTTGTGATAAGAACCACTCTTGTTGATTAATTCCAATGTCATAGTCAATTTAATAATTTTTTTTACGAATAATTACCTAAAATTAGGTCTCAATCCCCTAAGAATGAGAACCTCCACAAATATGTTAAATAGGGGGTCTTTGAATGTTTTGAAGGTCGATGGTTTTGGAAAATACCCTCATTTTTGGATTCGTAAAGAACTATTTCAGAGCTACCTTAATTGAGAAGTCATGTTGAGGACCAAAGAAAAGTTTGTGTTTTTCATCAAAAGCATGTGTGATTGGATCTGAAGAAGAATTATTTCTGATTTTATCTCATGAATGGATGTTGTAACGAGTGAGAGCCTCCGAATCTATTGATAAGTTATCTGATTGAATATTTTTATAGTTCTTGTCTCTAATGATGAAGAGTAAATCATTGTGTTAATATGTGATTGATGATTAGAGTTAAGGAAACTATTTTTCTTTCCATCATTTATTGCATGTATGTTTTCTTCTGATAATTTTATCTCAGTCAATAATCAAAGCACCAACAAGTTAATGTATTAGTACTGGACTTGTTGTAGGTGTCATAATCATTGTTTTCATGCTTGAGTATGAGTTTTATCTCGAGCTTAGCCTTCTTCATTAGTTAAGTACTTTCCCCTTTGTTACCCAGCTCGTTTATACCAACATTCATCCTGTATCAGTCCCACCTATTAGAGAAAATACAAAAAGAGAACGTTCGAACTGAAGGAGGATTTTTCACAAGAAGAAATCCTGTCAATCAGTACGTAAATCCCATCGATTAATTGGCTTAATCACAAGGTCTAGAGAACCATTCCACCATTAAACACTAGAGAGTATAATTGGGCCTCGATGGCGGGTTTGGTTCCTACTGTTGAGTTAAAGGGACTCAGAACCCCTCGAAAGAATTGGTACTAGAAGGAGGACCTCAAGAATGAATGGCTGACAACATTTTTGACACAATATTTCACGCAGTCTGTAGATTCAACAAAACCAACATGCATTGATAGTCATTCTCAAGACAACCCACACACATTGAGTACTCTTGGAATGAGTAACTCACCCCAGTAAGAGGAATAACATCTATTCCTTGAGATACCTTACACTCTTCCTCACGAGGAGTTGAACTAGTTCAGAAGGATCACTAGAGCTTACGCCCCATAGATTGGAGCATTCCCCTTAGCTCTATTACTTCCTCGTAGAAAAAAAGTAAGTAGACCAATGGTCTATACCCCCAACTAGGTTTTTGTGCACACAATAGAAGACCTGGTAGATTTCTTCCTCACTGAAATTGAACATCCTCTTAATCTAATCCCCGAAACACCAGCCGACAATTACACCGAGCCCAAAAAATTTTCTGACAAGGGAGGGTTCAACTCTAAATGCTCAGTTTCAGGATCAGATGACATGAAAGATAACAACGATCATAATGAAGAAAGGGGAAACCCAAGTCATAATAATCAACCTTTGTTGGCTAGAGACACCCTGGTTATCCTTGGACGAGTACATAACCTTCCCCAACATCCAGAGAAGTTACTCCCTAAATTTGACCCTAAAACCTCAGGATTTCCTGAAGACCATATCAAAAAATCCATACTAGCTAGCAGACTGATCAATGTTCAACATGAATATGTAGTATGAAGGATTTTCCCCTATACTTTTGAGAATTCATCCTCCACATGGTATTTTAGCTTACCTATAGGATCCATAACCAGTTGGACAAAGTTTCAAAAGGATTTTTTAGATACATTTGTAGAAGAAACCAATACATGAGCCTTGATGGCCCAGTTGTTCACCGCCACCATGATTTCAAAGGATAAGGTTAAAGACTTTAATCAACAGTTCACCACTACCCTAAACAAATTCCAACCCGAAGAAAAATCACTCATGAGTTGCAAATTAAAGTATATGCTAATTATCTCCTAGCGTCTATTTCCATGTTTGTGAAGAGGGTTTCCAAAACAACCTTTGCCAAGAACTTTGAAGAAGCCAAAACAATAGATTTCCAAATGAAGGGATGTAAAGAAGGCTAGGTCTCATTAGTTAAGAAAGATGTTCAACCTCCTCCCAGGAAAGGACTCTTGTTGACTATACCCTAAGGGAAACAAACAGAACAATGTTCTAAAAAGGGAAGAAGAGACATAAAATACCTACAACGCATGGTTAAGAAGTTGTCAAATGAGATCATAGACATGAAAAGAAGTGCATGGGAAGGAAAGAAAGGTCAGAGGCCCTATAAAACCTTTTTAAAAATAAATCCACCCTTCAAAGAAATTGAGCCCCCCCAAACCAACTTTAACATCAATCTAGGAAATGTAGCATCTGAATATTTTTGTACCTATCACTAAGAGAAGCACTCTGAAAGAGACTACCCACAATGGGTGAATTCCATGAATTTGATGGCGAACTGGTTTCTAGATGAGGTTTCTCTAACCGAACAATAAAGTGGCTCAGTTATGAATATTTTTATCAGGAATAAGTTGATCCACCAGAAGAAACAACCATGTTGATATGGTACCCTAACTTACCAATGCCTTTCAATGACCTATTTGAGGTTCAAGAACCATCCACAAAAGTCTTGGTTGTGCAAACACAAAGTAGGGGCCAACCTGTCTCAAACGACCTTACTACAACCCAAACTTTGAGGAGAAAACCAACTCCCGATCACCCTAAAGAACCTTTTGTTTCTAGAAGAAATCCTATAAACATCCATACACGAGAATCACCTAATCTAGAATACAACATAGTAGAAGACTTGAAAAAGTTGAAGGAAAATATATTGATCATGGACATGTGTAGAATCCCTTAAGAAAAGGACTTTATGTTACAAGCATTGAAATCAGTAGAAAATACTACAACAAGCATTCACCAAGAAGAAAATCTAACCCTTGTAGATCTAAGGAATAAACCAACTATGAACACCTGCTCTGAAGATAAGAAAGGAAAAACTTTTTTTCCACCGTCCCTTTTGACACTTGAAGTCTTCAACATAAACCTCCATAATTGTTTCGTTGACTCATGAGCATCCTCCAATGTTATGCCATTGTCTATTTGTAAAACATTAAATGCATTCCCTATCAAAAAAGATAAACATGTAATAGAACTAGACAGAACGCAGGCAAAGGTTATGGGAGAGCTCAAATATGTAAGGATCAGAATAGTGACGCACCCCAAATTTGTTCAAGTAATTGATATAATTGTAGTAGATATCTCAGAAGCTTATGGATTACTACTTAGTCGATATTGGTCTGATAAGTTAAATGGATACTTTAGTATAGACTGAGCTCACCTTTGGCTGTCATTAAAGGGACACACGAATATGATCATAATCGATAGGGAAAGATATTTAAAAAAACACGGTCACTGACCTGGAAACTCTTAACGAGCCCTCATCGAGAGATTTTCCTGTGATAGGAAATTATTCTTGTGACTTCAATTTCAGGAATTTCTTTTCCCTCTCATCTTATATCCCTCTTACTCAAAACTATGAAATACGTTTTCAATAAAATTTTCTAACGATGGTGGGGGAAACCCTCTTCTATCAGGAATTAGTGTTACAAATCAAGGGACAGGAGGAAAGTGGTATAAAAAGGGAAGCTAACAGTTTTCATTCACAAATGTGGACCTTATACATTGATGGATCTAAAACGCAAGATGGCTCAGGGGTAGAGTGCATCCTCATTAACACAAAAGGTAAACGAAGTTTCATATCCTGTAGAATATAATTTGAATGCACAAACTAAACCTCCGAGTATGAGTCTCTAGTACAAGGGTTGAAGAAATCCATAGACTTAAACGTTAAAGAATTGAAAATTTTTGAAGATTCTGAAATCATCGTTAGACAAGTAAAGAACACTATACATTGCAACTCTCCCTACCTAAGGAATTACCAACAGGAAGTGCACAGGCTAATAGATCATTTTGAAGCCTTCAACATTACAATGATCCCTAGAAGAAAGAACACTCTTTTTGATTCTATGGACACCACTGCCTCAAGGCTATCACCTCTAGAATACTATGAAGCATCCCATTTCATTGTGGATATACTCTACAAACCATCGGTTCCCAATAGTATTTATAATTTGAAGGTCTGTGAAGGAGATGAACATATCATAAATGTTTTGACCAATCAAGATAATTTTAAATACTTGGCTATTTACGATGAAGTATTCCAGAAGAAATTAGCAGAAACCGATCCTCATACAGATCAACCAAATGACAAACCAAGGTCTCACATGATATCGAAGGGAGTGGCCAATTTAGAAAATCTTTTTGACTTAAGGGAAATATTTAAAGGGTCAAAGAACCATGCACGAAACTATAAATTTAGGAACCCTAGAAAACCCCAAGAATATAAATCTCAGAAAGATAGTATCTAAAGAGGAAAGGAAGGCCCATCTCAAACATTTCAGACAATATCAAGATGTTTTTGCATATTCCTACCAAGATCTAAAAAATTATGATACACGTATCATTCAACACATTATTTCGTTAAATCCTAAAGTGAAACCCTTCCAACAAAATCTTCAAAAGTACAACCCATCCTTGGAGCCTCTCATGTGTCAGGAGTTAAAAAGATTACTAGATGCTAAGATTATCTTCTAGGTTATACACTCTACATGGGTAGAAAATTTGGTTCCTGTGAGAAAAAATTCTGGGGAGATCTGCCTATGTGTAGATTTCAAGAAACTCAACAGAGCTTCAGAAAAGGAAAACTACCCAGTCCCACAAATGGAGAAACTCTTGCATACCATGTCTGGCTCAGAGATTTTCTCCCTGCTGGACAATTTTTCAGGCTACAACCAAGTTCTAGTTTCAGAGGAAGGCCATTTGAAGACTACCTTCCAGACCAAGTGGGGAACCTTCGCTTATAAACACATGCCCTTTGGGTTAATTAATGTAGGGGAGACCTTCCAAAGGGCCATGTATGTATCATTTCGGGGACCAATCAACAAGTGTGTAGTAGTCTATTTGGATGACGTGACTGTGTATTCAAAGAATAGAGAAGATCACATCCAACATTTGACCCATATTTTCGAAAGGTGTAGGAAATACGGTATATCCTTAAACCCTAAGAAAACTAATTTTGGTGTCGAGGAAGGTAAGTTGTTAGGCCACATTATATCTCAACTAGGAATTCTCATAGACCCAAAATGGATTAGGGCTATATATCAGCTTCCATTACCCCACAAAAAAAAGGCTATGTAATCTTTCTTTGGGAAAATCAATTTTTTGAGGAAATTCACCCCAGATTTCGCTGAAACTATCAAACCCTTAAAAAAATGATCCTTAAAGATGTTGAATTTAAGTGGGATGATGAAAGAAAAGGTGATTTCAACAATATTAAGGATGCAATATCCCAATCCCTAGCATTTCAAATTCCCAATTTTAGTAAATATTTCTTCCTCTATACTTTTTCCTCTGACCAATCATTACCTATAGTACTAACTCAGAAGGATGATGACAACAAAAAGGCCCTAGTATCATTTATGAGCACTAATATCCAAGGGGCCGAACTAAATTACCCTTCTATAGACAGGAAGGCTTATGCAATATACAAGGCAGTGAAACACTTCATATCTTACATCCTAAAAAACCATACCGAAGTCTCTGTGCCTCACCCTACGGTCCTATCTCTATTCACTCAACATGAGATGGGGGAAAGAAGAAGAAACTAGATGGAAATAATACAAGAATTTGATCTAGATATAAAACCTACTCAATTGGTTAAGGGGCAAGAGTTATGCAAACTAGCAGTTGAAGCCCAGGACCAAGTAAATGAATACCCTGGGTGGGATAATGAATTGGAATTATGGTGTGGTGAAGCTTCATACATCTCCTAGGGAAAGAGTCTTGGTATGAGAAAATGAATTATCTCTTGCATCATGGGACTTGCCCAGAAGACCTAAACCCAAGGGAAAGGATAGCCCTCAGGTTAAAATCATCGCAATATCGCCTCATCAATTTGATGTTCTTCCGTGTTAATTATGATGTGGGAATTTTAAGATTTCTCAAACATGAAGATGTAGAAAACATTTTGAAGGAGCTCCATGATGGTTCTGTAGGTGGACATTTCGCAGGAAACACCACTACTCATAAAATACTAAGAGCTAGATATTATTGGCCTACTCTGTTCAAGGACCCTCACATATGCTAGGAACTGTAAAACTTGTCAAATAAGCACGAGGAGGGAAAAGAGAGTAGATGTACCACTCCAACTTATGGTCGTTTCCAAGCCATTCGAGAAATGGAGGTTAGATATCATAGGAGAAATTACACTGAGTTCCTCAAAACAGCATAGATACATACTAGATGACACAAAATCTTTCACGAAATGGGTAGAGGCCATCCCTCTGACCCATGTAAACGAAAGGGTGGTGATCCAATTCATATAAAAAAAACTGATCCCAAGGTTTGGTATTCCCTTCATCCTTATTTTTTATAACACCGCTTACTTTTCTTCTACCCTATTAACAGATTTTTCCCTAGATAAAGGAATCATAATCAAATACTCTGCAAACTACTATCCATAGGGGAATGGAGTGGAAAAGTCAACAAATAAGAACCTAGTGAGGATATTAAAGAAAACAGTTCCAGACAATCAGAGGAATTGGCACATTTCACTCCATAACGCTTTATGGGCTGATAGACTAACACCCAAGGAAGCTATAGGAAATTCCCTGGAATTCCTGGTATATAGACAGGAAGCCATTCTCCTGAACTGACTGTATCTTCCATCTCTTCAACTTGATCAGGATTCTAGAGGACAACCCTCATTAGTTATACAACAAAGAATTGATACCCTCCTCATGTTGGAAGAAGAAAGGGAGAAATAAAAATCAAAATTCATAGCTCATCAACAGATAATTAAAGGGTGGTTTGATAAGCATAAGTCCAAAGAGAAGAATTTTGAAGTAGGAGACTTAGTCCTAAAATGGGACAGAGCAAATGAGTCAAAAGGAAAACATTCTAAGTTTTAGAATCTATGGCTCTAACCTTTTCAGGTGGCTGAGAAAATTGGGGTAGGCATGTATCGATTGTAGAACCTGAGGGGGGAACCTAACACCCTCCCGGTGAATGGCCAATACCTAAAACAATATTTTCATTAATATATATATAATTGTGTATGTGTGTTTTGTTTTAGGGTAGGTCGATTGCATAATGCATTTATTTTTTTTATTGTTATAGGACTTCTGCTCTTTTGAAGATTGTGTTTAGAAATATAGTGGTTGACCTAAATTCATGCGATATGATGAAATTTGTTCCTGACTCATCGCTCACATACAACACAAGAAGCGTTGAGAGACCTGTGATTGCTTTAAACGGTTTTCTATCTAACCTGCAGATGAAAAAACTTGGGAAAATGATGAAGGGTCTTCCTGGTGGTCTGGTAAAACCTTAAGGGAAAGGTGGTAAACTGGAAAGGACTGCGTGTACCTCAAAGAGAGAGATAGAAAAAGTTCACCTTAACCATCTTATTTTGCAAATAGCAGACGTCCTCCTCTCCCACTCGCTCAGGGCATTCTGCTGAAATAAAATCAACCATATCAAATGAGTGTATAGTAGGAGAGGGTATGCAGATAACTCCACCAAGGATATGGACAATTTTTGGCAGTAGAGCAAGGTCTATGACATCGGGGTGACTTCGTCGGGGCTATGAATGCTTGCTGGCAATGAAGAAACATCGTAGCAAGTGAATAAGAATAACTAAAGGGATTGGGGTCAGTGAATGCTTTAATCAACTCTTGTCAAAAAGGGGCATTAGTTAGGGTTACAAGAAAGGAAGGTGGAATAAAGGTTGAAAACCCCATAGGCAGGCCTAGATACATCAACTGGAAAATTTCAAATGGAAGGATAAAAGAGGCTCTAATAAAAAACCAGTTAAGTTCTTAACCAACTTTTGCATCAACTAAGCTCGAGGTAGGAACATATATTATTCTTTCACCAAGTAAGTCACCATTTTTTGAGCACTCAACACACCCTAAAAATCCTCTATCAATTTTTTTCTTTTTGGGTACCACTTGAGTCAGTTTTCCATTACTGAGTGACTTGGTTCTTATTTATTTCTTGCTTGATTGAGTCTTTGTGCATTTCTATTTCTATTGTTTCTTGAAGGATAATTACATGCTGTATTTGGTTTGGAATGCTTTTCATCATGTTTTCCATTGATTGAGCTCACAACAGGTCGACCAAGACTTTTTGTATGCACAAGAAATGCCAATGGACAAACACCGCAATCCAAAGCTGTCAATTTTGGGCTCAGATTATGGGAACAAACAAGTTGACTTTCGACAGTGGAGATCCATTAGGCCAATCAGAGTGATGGTTTTTGTGCATTTGGTGTGTCGAAATCGTGTGAGGTTTAACATCAAGAGTGGAGCCACGAAGTACATGAAGAGCCAAAGAGTTGAAGATTTGAAGTCCCGAAGAGCCAAAGTCCCGAAGTCCCGAGAGCTTGCCATGTCATATTCAAAGACGTACCACTATGGGATATTTCCAATCACAACATTCATGAAATCCTGAAGTCTCGAAGTGAATCTTGACCATCCAACAATGAGGACACATGACAAAAGATCCCCCACTTCGGATATATGACACTTTGGAGGATTGCGCGAGCAAGGAGATGAAAAATACTGAAGCCTGAACTCCCGAAGTGAATCTAGACCATCTAGATCCAGAGGCTACATGGAGGCATATCTGTCACTTTGGGAATATCAAAACTATGGAAGATGGTAAGAACTTTGCATTAAAAAGGCCTGAAGCCTTAACTCCCGAAGTAATTACAGACCGTTGATCTCAAATCAACCAGAACCGTTGATACTTGTAGTAGGTAAGGAAGAAATATCACTTGGATCATATATTGTGACACGATTGACGACCACACTACATTGCAGGGACGTAAACTGCTCGAACATTAATTTTCCAAAGCGGTCTCACAATTGTAACCATGGTATTTTTGGAAGGTTACGTGGCAGCTTGTAGGGGATTGCAGGCCCAAAGGTAGTGTCGAACCAAACCATCCTCGACAACTTTCGAAATCATGTGCTTATCTGACATCAGGCCACCATGTCACTTCACAACCTATACCACTCCAGGATATTTCCGATCATAGCATTCATAATCCCCGAAGAGCCCGAACACCCGAAGACTTGAAGTGAATGTTGACCAACGAGGACACACAGCGACAGATCCCCCACTTAGGATATATGACACTTCATAGGATTGCATGAGAAAGGAGATGAAAACTCCCAAAGCTCGAAATTCTGAAGTGAATCTAGACCATCCAGAGCTAGAGGCCACATGGAGGCAACTCTCTCACTTCGGGAATATGACACTCTGGAGGATGGTAAGAAATTTTCATTAAAAAGGACCGAAGCCCGAACTCTTGAAGTAATTGTAGACCGTTGATCTCAAATTGACTAGCACCATTTATCCTTGTAGTAGGTAAGGAAGGAATATCACCTGAATCACATATTGGGACACAATCAACGACCACACTGCATTGTGAGGACGTAAACTGCTCGAATGCTAATTTTACAAAGTGGTCCCGCAATTGGAACCATGGTGTTGTTGGTAGGGTATGTGGTAGCTTGTGGGGGATTGTGGGCACAAAGGCGGTGTGGAGCCAAACCAACCTATACAACTTCTGAAATCATGTTCTTATATGAAATCAAGGCACCACGTCACCTCCACTCACACTCATGCTACTGCTCAAATTTTTCCACTTGTTCCCCTCGACTACTCCCCATATCACCTATCACCTCCACCCATCCTGTTTTCCTATTGGATCCTTGACTCAATGTCCTCCTGTTCATGAACATTTCATCACAATGAAAGCAGGGAGAAGGTTTAGTTACATTTGAGACAAAGTGTGTTGAGCTTCCGAAAACTCAGAAATAGACAAAGAGTTAAGTCTCAGTCACATTTCGACGTAGATTGGTTCCAGAACACTTCAACAGAATCTGCTCATGCAACCAGTTGTCTCCAGTGGCCTCCAATATCTTGCAAGCATGCCATTACTCAAAAAAGAGATCTATTCTGTCACTCCAAGGCCTATTTTATGCCGAGTCAGTTCCTCCAATGCATGCATGAGTTCTATCTCAGATACAATATTGGTTTTTAATTGATTAATTCCAACATTTTATTATATTAGATACAAGAGTGGTCTTTTGTGTGTGATAAGAACCACTCTTGCAGATTAATTCCAGTTTCATAGTCAAGTTAATAATTATTTTATGAATGGTTACCTAAAATTAGTTCTCAGTCCCCTAAGGACAAGAACCTCTGCAACTCTATTAAATAGGGGGTCTTTGAATGTTTTGAAGGTCGATGGTTTTGTAAAAGACCCTCATTTTTGGATTTGTAAAGAACTATTTTGGAGCTACCTTGATTGAGAAGTCTTGTTGAGAAACAGAGACAAGATTTTGTTTTTCATCAAAAGTGTGTGTGATTGGATCCGAAGAAGAATTATTTCTAATTTTATCTCATGAATGGACGCTATAATGAGTGAGAGCCTATGAATCTATTGATAAGTTATCCGATTCAATATTTTTATAGTTCTTGTCTCTAATGATGAAGAGTAAATAATTGTGTTAATATGTGATTGATGATTAGAGTTAAGGAAACTATTTTTTTTTCCATCGTTTATTTCATGTATGTTTTCTTCTGATAATTGTATCTCAATCAATAATTGGAGCACCAATAGGTTAATGTATTAGTATTGGACTTGTTGTAGGTGTGAGAATCATTGTTTGGATGGTTGAGTATGAGGGTTATCCCGATCTCAGCCTTAGTCAGTAGTTAAGTTCTTTCCCCTTTGTTACCCAACTGGTTTATACCAACATTCATCCTGTATTGGTCCCACCTATAAGACAAAATACAAAAAGAGAACATTCGAACCGAAGGAGGATTTTTCAAAAGAAGACATTCTCTTAATAACTAAGAACCATTCCACCATTAAACACTGCAGAGTCTAATTGGGCCTTTGTGGCGGGCTTGGTTCCTACTATTGATTTAAAGGGACTTAGGACCCCTCAACATATCCCAAATAGATTCAAGGTCCAATAAGATCCTAGTCAGATGCAATCAACATAATCTCAAGAATTAACCTCAAATACAATCCCCACTATGCTTGGTCTAGATTTGGAGGGGGGTCCTAGATAAATTTTATGAAACTAGGATTTTACACTCCCTATCACAGACTCTTAAGTTTACATAATATGCCTTCAAGATTTTGATCTCCACACATATTTCAAATCCCTAAAGCCTAGACTACCTTCTGTACCCTATAAACAAAACATTCTAGTTGATTTTAGCATTAATCGTTAGTTTTAGTGGCTTGATTACTCAAGGGATATGGAAGTTAAACTCATGGTGTTCTTTGAGAGATGAAATATAGAGTTAATAATATTTTACAACATTTTTTTGAAATCAAACTACGTTCTACAACTGAAAAAATGGGTTTTTAACTTTGAAGGTGCAAACTTTTCAAAATAGATACCAAGATCCTAAAATGCAATTTCTCCTAGAATGCCTTTTCATTTACAAATGAAGTGCAACTACTAAAACTTTCAAGGAACAAACCTAAAAGTAAATTTGGGTTCAAAACTCTTTTCTTTTATAAAAAAAGTGTAAGTTACAAACACCAAACAAGCATGCATAATAAAATGCAAATGCAGTTAGTAAACTACAACAATTTTTATTTTTATTTTTTATATGCTTAGAAATGAAAATAATAAAAAATGATATTTTTTCTTTTTTAGAGAATAATCAAGGGAAATAGATGAAAAACCAAAGACTGAATCAAAACCTAAACCACTTTTTGGAAGCAAGGATTCACTAGAATCCACAGGAGGACCTAAAGCTCACAAGTACACCCTTAATCTTGAAAATAAATAGAAAGAGACAAATAAACAAAATATTTCCTTACAAGTTCCTATATAATATGAGCTTTGAACCTACCCAAATCACAGTCAACAGACACCCCAGAAACTCAGGAAGACCTGAGAAGCCAAGGTCTTCTTAAAACAAAATAAAATCCTTTTGAAAAAAATATTCAAGATGACATAAATGTGTGTTGTGAACAGTCATCCTGCGTATGTACGATGGTTGTGCATAATGCAGAATGTGTATGTACACAGGCTAAGTATATAACATGGTGTGTACACTGCTGAAAATTTTCAAAAAAGAAAAAGATTCAGACAAAGCACTCAACTCAGGAAATATGGTAAGCATCAGTAAGGTGACCAGAGACCCAAAAAGACTCAGAATAATTTAACAAACAATAACTCAAGCCAAACAAATATCTCCTAAAAACACCCTACACAGAGTCCCAACGAAGTCACCAATTCTTCTATGGGGAAAATCCCCCTAATCTAGGTCTAGTGACTAGAAAGATCATTGACACCTTAAAAGACATAAAAGATTATATTCTACCCCAAACCAAACACAACCTTACGATAACTAAAGGAAAATAATGAATATAGAAAAGTGTAGCTTAAGTCTTTACGACTGATGTTGATCCCTTCCAGTTGTTGTCTATTCCATGATTTTAGGCCTCCTCCCAAATATGGCCTAAAACAATGTTATAGAACAAACTATGACAACATATGCTTAACTATCAATATTATCTAAAGAGTTATTTATTCATGAAAAATTAAAAAGAACAAACACATAGACATGAAGATCTGGGACAAAAACTTTAGTCTTTTATAAAAGGAAAAATTGGAAGTTATAACATGAATTTTGTTGGTGCTACTCGAGGAACCGCGTATGGGTTCCTCTCGTTTGTCTCTAAGTGCAATATTACAAATACTATCCTTGCCACAAACAATCCAATATAAGGGAAAGGGATGGATGGTATAAGGAGGATGGATGGAAGTGAATGTTGAGGATGAAACACATAGAAGAATGCAGAAGACTTGGAATACAAGGGAGAAAATTTGGCAGAGTTATCTTGCCTCTAGTTTGATATATCCAAATGACCCCCCTAGGGCATTTTTATATGAGAAAATGATGGTTAATTCATTTCCATAAGGGCTACATGAGGTAATATGGTTGGAAAACCTAAGATAACCTGTAAACTCTGTTGAAAAGCGCAGATTTAATTTTTTTGTCACTTTTTAGAGTACGCATGTTCTTTTAGTTATGCAACAAGCATATGTACATGGGATTTTAAGCATGCAACTAGTGTGTGTATGCACTCTGCATATGCAAAAGGGTGCAAAACCTTTTTTTTCAGAAGAACTCCATCAAAAAGGGTTGGTAGATGTATGAATGATTAGGCCAACATCAAGGATGCATAGAAGTGGCATTTTGAGTTATAACACAAAGGGGGTTCTTAGGGGAAACGGTAATAAATGTTGTACCAAAAGGGATAATACAACATTTTTTGTACCAGTGTGTCAAGAGACGTAGTATACAACTAGAATCCCATGGGGGGAACCAAATGGGGATATGTATGGGTCACGAGGACATAAATGTACTATAAAAAAAGGCAACTGGAAGCAATGAAAATGTGAAAACTGCAAATGGAGGTAATCAATGGTAGGGACAATAATGGAAATTTCCTCGGGGGTGGTTAAATGGAGGCATAAAAATGGAGGATGGTCACTATATGGATGAAGCTGAGGGATTGCGATAGGTGAAAATACAACAAATAATAACCATAAATGGGGGAGTCTATAGAGTATGGTTGTAAACATGATGAGAAGAAATGCATGTGGTTGAAACAGGGCATCGATACTAATTATACTCTCAATCCCTATGGGAATTAACTGGAATGGGAATTGTTACCCCCATGCCTATTGTAATATACTAGATATAAAATGTATGCAGAATAGAAATAAAATGCTAGTAATGGCAGAATAACAACAATATAACCAGAACATTCACCATAATAACAATGAAATGATATAAGAATAACAATAGAAATAGCACTTTGAATCTAAAAAGAAATGTTGACGGGCCTCTTCGAGGAGGAAACCTCTAGCTGAGTAGATCTCTATTACAATAATATCCAAGCTAGGTTTCTCATACCCTCGACTCCTACTTATACTAAAAAGAAGCATCTAGAGGAAGAACCTTCTAGAAGCGAAAGCTTCTATTAGGTCTTCTTACACCCACCTTATTCTATTTTATTGAAAGGCCTTATTAATATTGACCTTTATTACATCCAAATATATTTTTCTACCTATGTGTGGGTTAGGACCCTAACATGTCCACCCCCTTAAAAAACGCCTTGTCCTCAAGGCTTGAGATGAGGAAATTGTTGTAGAATGGTAGTTGGTTCCCAAGTGGTGTCTGTTGGAGTTGTATCTTTCCACTAGACTAGAACTTCCTTGATGGTTCTCTAACATAGGTGATTCTCACACTGGTCCAAAACTTCTTTTGGTTATAGCCAAATGGATCCTTCTTAATCTAACTCTGGAAGGTTGGTTTGAATTTGGCACTTATCTCCAATCACCTTCTTTAAGCATGAAACATGAAAAATAGGATGTAGCTTCGAATGGTTGGGCAAAGTTAACTAATAGGCGACTTGTCCCACACGCTTCAGCATGGTATAAGGACCATAAAATTTGGGCGATAGATTCTAACAATGCTTAGCCTTGAGGGAAGTTTTCTTGTAAGGTTGCAGTCGAAGAAACACTTGATCCCCTTCTACAAATTGATGTTTAGAGCAACCTTGATCTACTTGTTGCTTCATGCAATTTTGTTCCATGACCAAATTCTATTTGAGGGTATGAAGAATGGCCTCTCGAGCTATAAGTGTTAGGTCAACCACTTGGACCTTCAAGGCACCCGGTAAGTATGAGAGAACTGAAGGTGACTTATGTCCATATACCACTTCAAAAGGAGTCATGCGTGTAGTTGTATGGTATGAAGTGTTGTACCACCATTCAGCTAGGGGTAATCATTGAGCCCACTAATTTTTCTTTTCCGAGGCAAAACACCTCAAATATGTTTCCAAACACTTGTTGACAAATTTCATTTGGCCATCAGTCTAGGGATGATAATCTGTGCTGAGATGCAATTTTGTGCCTTGTATCTTGGATAGTTCTTGCCAAAAATTGCTTGTGAAAGTTTGGTCACAATAAAAAAAAATAGAGTGTGGCATGCCATGAAGCTTGAAGACCTGATCCATGAATATTTAAGCCACCGTGGATGTTGTAAACGGGTGTTGAAGGGTGTTAGCGCTCTATAAATTTCCAAGAGGTTGTTAGGAAGAATAAATCTACGAGAGGTAACTTTATCCAACCACTTTTGAAGCTGGGATCTAGCCCTTCCAACTTCAAAGAGGGATCTCTCTATATGATTTAGACAGGTTTCAAATTTTTAAATATTAGGCTAGATAAATAAATAAGTCGATTTTGTTTTCGTAGTGTTTGTCAAGTTGGTTGAGATAGTTTACACATCCATTGGGCTATGGGGTCTGTATCGTAAAGATGAAATCCAAACCCAAAAAAAAAAGGAACCTTTCACAAGGAGAGATAATATAATCACTGGATTCTTTAGTAGCATAAATGAGGAATATCAGAAAAGATGAGAAAGACAATTACAACAAATAAGCAGTTAAGAATTTTTTTATTGTAAAATGAGAAGATAAACACTTAAATCTTTGAGTCAGAAACAGGGTATACGAGATAAGTCTTGCAACTTTCGTTACTCCTAAAGATTAGATTTAGAAGACAATATGATAACAAAGTGAGAATAACATTTAACATAGAGAGAAAAACATCACCAGTGAATACATGCAAGAATCCTGTAAAAGTGCCTCTTTGTATTAATGGAAGATCTCTTCAACAAAATTATTACAGTCTGATAGCTTGTAGGGAGTGAAGATCAACAAACCTCAATACTTCGAAAGATGAAGTATTTATAACTCAAAATTAGAAACAATCCTGTCATTAATGACCAGGATGTGCTAAATCTATTTTTAGCCTAACTAACTTAACAAATTTCATAAATCTAGGAACTGCTTGATGGTGTGTCACAACTGCATGTTGTTTTCTGGGTGAACCATTGGTGAGGCCTCTGCACGACCTCATCTGATTGGACAAATGACTGGTCTGGGAAAGCTCATCAGCTACTCGATCAGATCACAGAGTTCTTCCCATCGAAGATGACTGGGCATGTTGACTTTGAGTAGCCTTCGATAAACTTCATCCATTTCTGTGTACTTGGCGAAGGTAGGTTTGGTGATGAAGATGTATCAAATTTCATGTTGAATATTGATGTCCCACTGAATCACATCTAGAAATGCCTTGCCAGTGATGATGCCTTGAATTCCTGAAAATTTTGAATTGTCCTTAGCCACATCGGCCAGTCTCTTTTTGTAGTCTGGGAGTGTCATCAGTTTGTCATTGATTACCTTCAGACCAGGAAGACTTTTCTTCTGTAGAGCCTCAATCTTACTAAAAAATATTTGTAACCCTAGGTCCATGGCCTAAACCTTTTCTTCTAGCTGAAGCATTAATCCTCTCTTGGTCATAACTCTTTTGACCTCGAGGATGGTCTCTGTTCTATATTCAATTTTCAACTCTTCCAGCTCCTTTAGTTATGCATTCTGCTCCATAATTAGTTTGAGCATCTCATCTTTTTCTCCCTCCGTCTCTGTTATTTCATTTTCCTTTGAATCCTCTGTGGGCAGGAGTTTCAATTTTTTCCTTAAGGAGGATATGTCTACATTTTTATTTTTAATCATCTCCTCGGCTACCTTCACGTTCGAGGGATCGTACCCGATATTAAGAACCAATTCCTCCAAAGTCTTGATCATGTTGTCCTTGGAAAAGGACGATATATTCTCCAACTTCAACTATGTTTGGACTTTGTTCAGGGACACTTGTAATTTGGACGTAGTAGTGGAAGCATGTGCCAGCGTATAGAAGACCATTTCCCCTGTTTGCTTGTGCAAATCCATCTGATCGGTCGGATGCACATCCTTAGTCTGGAATTCAAAGGTGTCCCTTTTGTAATCAGTGATTACCTTTGGATCTGGCACCTGTGCTTGGAGGAATTCCATATGCGTTCTACCCTTCTCGGTGTCAAATGTCGATAGCATCCTATGTTGTGCAGTCGTTGTCTACTTCCAGAACTAGGTGCAAGTGCTGTTGGTCAGGGTCTGGTTCCTTTTCTTAACCAGATAATATTTTTCAAAGATGCTCAGCTTCGGTCCTACCTCTCCTGGCTGGGTGGTCAATGGAGAATATGTATATTTCTTCGGAAACGCTGAGGTTATGATATGATGGAGGCTTGCATTGAGGGGTGGCCTATCAACCTTGGTCACTGTAGTAGACGAGACTTCCTTTTCCCCAGTGGGGTCAGGAGCTGAAATGGTTTTAGACCTCTTGGTATGCAATTGGAATTCTTCTGACAACACCTCAGTGACAGGCAGAAATAAATCTTGCCTAGGCCTTTTCTCTTTCAGAACCTGTGGTGTGGTTGTTTGCGATACAGTGGCCGGGGGATCCTGATGTTCTACTTTGACCAAAGTGCTAGGTTCCCATACTGTCTGGTTTGAAAATTTCTCGACTTCAAGCCTAGATTCGTGGACATATGGGATGTTCTTGTTTTTTACCCTCATCTCAAAGATAATCCCACATGGATCATAATTCCATGGGAAACTCATGAAGAAATTCATTTCCTTCAACAGCCTGTGTGCTTCTTCTCCAGCACCATGATTGTTGCAAATGAAAGAGCCAATCTGCCCTTTGATTCTGAGATGTTGCTTTTTATTTAGTGACATGAAGTGAATGTCATGAGAGTTTATCATCTGCCTTATGTACTCCAGGGAAAATATTCTGACAGGTAGGTATTTGGGCAGCTTATATGGTGCCAACTTGCACCCATATACTCTGATCTGAGTGTGATTTTGGTATAAATACCAATCACCTATMTTTGTGTGATCCGAGAGATGCAGGATCCTCTGAACTTCATCATTTATCCTAGGCTCRGGCCTATCGCTAAGTCTACTTACCACTGGGTGGTAGAATTGATCAATGAACTCCTTGAAACTRAACTCTGTGGAGTTATGCTTGAGAAAGGAGGTCCATGTGGTCACTGCCTGGGGTCTACCATCTCCATCCATCTTCTGCATGGAAAAATCAAATTTGTCTGCTTGGAAGAAAATGAACAAGTACGCCAGTATGGAAGAGTACAGGAACATGCCTTCTATGGAGAAATTAACAAACTGTTCGTGAATATTGTTCGCCAGGAACGTGCTGAAGTCAAACTGGGTAGTGGGATTCTCATCGATGGAGAAAATGGATAAAAATACCAGAATGGGTTCATCTACCCACTAATCTGAATAGTATCCCAACAAGGTGCATAGGGACAAGATGATCTGGTTTCCTTTGGTCGAAAACATGGAAGAAGAATAAGGATGATTTGTGGAGGGAAATTGAGTGGATGGTGGGAGGAAAAGCTCAAATATTTGAGCTCTTTTGGGGAAGGTCATTTTCTGGTATAATTCTGTGAGAATTTCAAGGTTGAAAGGTGATGCAGAGTCAGCTCGGGGGATTTGCATCATTTGGTCGATGGATTCAGGTGTGATGAGGAACAAAATTTCTCCAGATGAGGAAACAACGGCTCTTTGCTCGGGAATGTAGTGGGCTTGGCACTTGAGGGAAAACTCTAGAAAAGGGTGAATCTGAGGAAATACATATAGGGGTAAGTTGGACTCCCAGAGTCCAATTTCATCACTCTAGTCCAGGAAAACTTCCTTGAGCCACGATTGAAGGTCTGTGAAATTGAAATCACAATTTGTATCTGCGATTAAGCGATCTTTGTTGGCCAGTGGGATCCTGTCAAGGTCGACAGAAAGTGGGAGAAACAGATTCTCCTCTCCTTCTGCTTGTTTTGACTTTGGCGCCATTACTGCAACAATACCTACAAGAAAAAAAACATTAGCAGGGGCGACTATGGATAGGGGAAACTGACTATAACAGAGGAGAAAATGGTGTGAATTTCTCTGGTGTGATGAGTGGGTAAATGGTGAAAGTAGGAAGAATAAGGGTAGTTTTGAGTAAACGGGTGTCCGTTGGGCATGGGAGACAGGTCAGTTGGTTAACGAATAGGTTATCTAGTAATAAATGAACAACAGATCACTTAGAATGTGTGAGATGGCGGGTGACGGTGACCGAGGGATACAGATGGGTGAAGTGGTGGTTACTGATTGGGGTAAAAATCATGGTGAGGGGGCTTGCCACAAGCGAATGGGGGGGAAGGACTGACCGAAATTATGGGACGTGACTCTTTCAAGAAAGGTGGATGATGACATCAAGAGGTGATGAAGGTATGTCAGTCAGTAGGAGGCGATGGGACTTGGGACCATTAGATTGATGCCACATATAGATAGGGGCCTAGCAGAGGAAATATTCCATTCTGGACCCCCCCCCCCTTCAGTTAAAAGAATATCTTTCGGGGGGGTCCAAAAAACACCTTGAGCCGTTGATTTCTACGCTTGCTTCTTGGTTGCAAATCTGGGCGCATTCTTTATCACATATTCCGGACCCCCCCCTCCATTAAAGGCAGAATGGATGGGGGGGTCCGAAATCCAATATTGATCATAGATCTGTGTGCTTAAACCCGATCCATCCAGATTCACGTGCGTCTTATCAACAATTCTAGACACCCCCCCCTCCGTTAAAGATAGAATGGTCGAGGGGGTCCAGAAAGATCTGTTCACCATAGATCTAGGTGCAATCATCTAAACCATTGATATATGAATGGAGCATAAGTGAGGGCATGGAAAATGCATGCACCAAGAAACTTAGGATAAGTGCATTTCACGGGTTTTTTCCCAAGGCTTTTCATGTCTACACCACCAAGGGGTTAGTCAAACAACCTTTCAGGTATCCAAATCATGGTGTAACATTGATCATCAAGCTAGTTTTATTGAAGTAAAGACACTATCCTATATTATAACCTAGTTTTCTATGACAATTAACCCATAATTAAACTGTTGGGTTAAGAATTTACTCTACCCTGGGGCTATCTGACCAAGATTAGACAATCTAGCCAGATTTATTCACTAATCTAACCTAGACACTTTGGCTAAGATTAAACGGTTTATCCAAACTTATTCACTAACCCTATAAACATCAATTTAAAGAGAACTTGGCCATTCTTGAAAGGTATGGACCAAGTTACTATTATTGCATGGGGCTTTATTGAAATTATTTTATGCCCTCTTTTTTTTTTTCTTTTTTCAAATTATTTGTAGAATGAAAAATCATTTGTCAACAAAGACACTAGAGATAGATAATATTCCAGTCACCAGTTGATCCTATAACTTATAGGGTGATAACAAAGGGCACGAAAATGAGCATACCTGGAAAGGTGATCAACAACCACCATGATGACGGTTTTATTTCCCGATTTGGGTAAGTCGTTAATAAAATCCATAGAGATATCCTTCCAAATAGCATGTGGAATTGGCAGCGGTTGTTGCCCAGTGATTAGACTATTTCTCCCTTGCTGCATTGACACACGTCACATTCAGCTACAAAATTATGAATGTCCTATTTCATACCATCCCAGAAAAAGGAACATTTGACCCTGTCATAGGTTTTGGTGAACCCGGAGTGCCCTGCTATGGGTGTAGCATGAAGCTCAGAAAGGACCATGGATTTAAGATTTGATTGTTTACTTAAATACAAACGTCCTTTGTATCGAAGTTTCTCATGGAGCCAAGAGTACCCTGGGGAAGCTGGAGCATTCGACTGCAATTGCTGGATCAACTGCGAACTTTTGGGGTCTTGTAGCCATTCCTGGAGAACAACTTGGAGCCAATCTAGTACAATGAATGAAAGAGAAAAAAGGGATCCTTCATCTTCATATTTTCGGGAAAGTTCATCCGCAACCACATTTTATTTTCCTTTCTTATAAATGATCTCATAATCATATCCAAAGAGTTTAGTCACCCATTTTTTTCGTTCTGGGGAGGAAATGCATTCTTCCAGAAAATACATGAGGCTTTGATGGTCTATCTTAATTTGGAAATGTTTCCCGATTAGATAAGGACGCCACAGATCCACGGCATGCAGAATAGCCAACATTTTATTTTCATAGATGGATTTTCCCAGATTTCTTTCAGATAGTTTCTTGCTAGTAAAGGCCAAAGGTCGACCCTCTTGCATAAGGACAACACCAATTCCTTTCCCTGAGGCATCACATTCCAACAAAATGGTCTTTGTCAAATCGGGAAGGGAAAGGACTAGAGTGGTGCACATGGCCATATTCAAGGTTTGAAAATCTTGAGCAGCAACTGGAGTCCAAGTGAAAGAGTTCTTTTTTAGRAGAGMAGTGAGAGGTGCTGCAATATTCCCATAATTCTTAACAAACTTTCAATAATACCTTGTTAAGCCTAGAAATMCACGCAAGATATTAAGAGTCTTTRGGTGAGGCCAGTCTTGCATAGCTTCAATCTTTTTAGGATCCACCCTGACACCATCTTTTCCAACCAGATGACCCAAGTATTCTACTTCTGAGGTGACAAAAGCACATTTAGATTGTTTCAGGAAAAGTTGGTGCTGAGAGAGTAGATGGAGAACTCAATCCACTTGAGAAATATGGTATGTCCAGGTTTTTCTATAGATGAGGATATCATCAAAGAAAACTAAGACAAAATGGTAGAGAAAAGGATGGAAGACATTATTCATGAGGCTTTGGAAGGTGGAAGGGGCATTACACAAGCCAAAGGGCATGACCAAAAACTCATAGTGGCCCTCATGATTTCTAAAGTCAGTCTTGGGAATATCTGCCTCTTTCATACATCTCTAGTGGTAGACCGAATGAAGATCTAGTTTAGTGAAGAATTGGGTGCCACTCAATTCATCTAGGAGGTCATCAATGACAGGAATGGGGAATTTGTCTTTGATGGTAAGTTTGTTGAGGGTACAAAAGTCAGGACACATTCGTCAAGAACCTTCTTTCTTCAGGACCATGACCATAGGCAACGAATAGGGGCTCATACTAGGGTGGATAACGCCTACATTAAGGATTTCTTGGACCATTTTCTCAATTTCATTTTTTTGGGAGAAGGGGTGACGATACAGACGGATATTGGGAGGAAGGACTCCTGGTACAAGGGGAATGGAATTATCATGAACACCACAAGAAGGAGGGAGGCCTTGGGGAGTGGAAAAGACCAATTGATGTTTAGAAAGGATGGCTTGGAGGTCTTGCAGTATAGAAGGTGTCTTTGTTGCTTGTATGGCATGGAGTTGGGCGATAACACCAGAATGACCCTTTTTGAGAAACTTTTCCATGCGATGG
Source organism: Picea glauca (assembly GCA_000966675.3). Lineage (NCBI taxonomy): Eukaryota > Viridiplantae > Streptophyta > Pinopsida > Pinales > Pinaceae > Picea > Picea glauca. Next base: position 412,690 of record JZKD02S0617524.1, read on the forward strand.
GAACTAATGATCTCATGTGAACCCGCAGTGATGCCTTGGAACTTATATTGGTAGCCCTCTTGTTCGAATTGCATGGTTAAGTCTTTCATATCCATGAGAATGGGACCCAAAGTCCTTAGCCAGTATTCACCCAACACAATGTCACAACCTCCCATGTCGATAGAAAACGTATGGGATTTCAGGTGGTTGTCACCAATTTGGAGACACACATTTTCACAACGCCCTCCACATTTCATGGAACCAGCATTGGAAATCATGATTTGGAAATTATTGATGGCATGGATGTAGCAATGAGTTTCTTGGGCAATGCAACAATGAATAAAATTATGGGTTCATCCACTATCAACTAGAATGATGACCTTCCAATGCTTGATGTAACCGATTAGCTTGAGGGTTTAGGGAGTGGAGAATCCAATGAGAGAATTGAGGGAAATGGCTAGTTCTACTTTGGGAGGGTCTGAGGGAAGGGTTATGTCAGTGGATTCAAACGATTCAGACCTAGAGGGAGTTTCTTCATCTTCTTTTGAAATATCCTCGAAGATGGCCATAAAAATATTTTGTTATTTGCACTTGTGGCCCAAGAAATATTTTTCATCATAGTTATAACAAAGGCCTTTGAGTTGGCATTCAACCATTTCAGCTCGGGTCAATTTTTGGATCTTTGGTGGAGCAGAGGGAGTAGTGGGATTTATTAGTTTAGGGTGAGGGATGAAGGAGGGTTTGCGGTTTTGAGAAGATACATCCTATTTTTCTTCTTTAGCTCTTTTGGTATCTTCCACCCAACTCTTAGGCCGAGCCATGAGGACATGGGCCCGAATTTCATCCTTTAGGCTGTTGATAAAACACTCTCGGAAAAAGGCATCAGACATGCCCTCTGTTCTAAAATTCAGGCGCTCAAAGGTAGCTATAAAGTCTTCCACTATTCCTAATTGTTTCATCTTTGTCAAATGACCCAAATGGTTGGTGTCAGTGTCAAAGCATTCATAAAGCTCTGCCAAAAATTGTGTCCAAGCAATATACCCTTGATGATAACTTTTTCTCCATTGCCACCATTTCCAACATTCTTGATCTTGATGGAGAACACCATATCAAATATTGGCCAAGTCATATGTAATGCTATATAAAGAGAAGTAATGTTCCATTTGGGTTACCCAACCAATGGGGTCTGAGCCATCAAATTTGGTCAAATCCACCCATGGAAGGCGTAGGTCATGTTGAAAGTGATGGTTCTGCAAGATATGGGAATGAGAGGAGTGGTCACCTTCAGTATGTGTGGGTGAGGAAGAGGAAGGGTTATCTATAGGGATATGCATTTTGGTGCAGAGTGTCGAAAAGACAGATTCAAGCTGGGTGGTGAGGTCTTGTTTGATTTCGCCCATTGAGGACTGTATGGTTGTATTGATGGCAGCGACATTGGCACTGAGTTGTTTCACTTCTTGTTGGGTTTAAATGAGACTACTGCAAGGTGTTGAAGTGAGCTTCCAAGTCTTGGCTACAAGTATGGGCCATGAGGATGGGGGAACTGAAAAGGGGTGGGCGAGGTAAAAATGTTTTGCTGAAAAAATGATATGGATGAATGTGATAAGGGCGAAGAGATGAATCCAATGGAATAGGGATGAAATAATGGTGAAAAAATCTCCAATTTTTTTTTTTTTACATCTAGTCTGAAGAATACTGCAGAGGGGAAATGCCCAAATGATTAACCAGAAATAAATGTGTATTTACTTGGAAACCTGAACACAGTTGCGCAGTAATATATCTTGTCTGTTTTAATTTGTTTATGTTTCTGTCCCCAAGGGTTAGGTATTCAAGGGTTCTACAGACAAGGGTTTKCCCTGTGCTATAGCTCTCTGATATACATGCGGGGTCCAATAGTAGTACTCAGCCCAATATCTTAGGGCACTAACTAAGGAGGATAGAATGTATGCTTAGCTGTACTACCCGACTACTCAGGTACTAGAGAGCATATTCTCAAGTGCTGTTCTCGGTGACACTATAGCAGTCAAGCGACTGATCATTTTATCTAAACAGGGCTTCAGGTAATCTAGGTCGATCCGTACATAGGTGTTGTCTGATGTGCTACCACTCAAAGGGGTACTAACATGGGTTACAAGGGTGGCCAACAAATGTGCACTTAAGTACCACTTGTATTTCTTGCGTGTATGAATCCCTCAACCACGGGTTTATGCACGTAACGTCATATCTCTATGCCTTAAAGACGTCGGAATACGTCTCTACCCTGAAAAAAAATTAGCCCACACTTTCTACCAAGGAAAGTTCTCTGATACCGCTTGTAATATACCAAATATAAAACGTATGCAAAACAGAAATAAAATGATAGTAATGGTAGAATAACAACAATATAACCAAAACATTCACCACAATAACACTAAAATGATATAAGAATAACAACAGAAATAGCACTTTGAATCTGAAAGAAATGTTCATGGGCCTCTTCGAGGGGGCAACCTCCAGTTGAGCAGAGCTCTATTACAATAGTATCCAATCTAGGGTTCTCACACCCTCGAATCCTATTTATATTAAAAAGAAGCATCTAGAGGAAGATCCTTTTAGAAGCGGAAGCTTCTATTAGGTCTTCTTACATCCGCCTTATTCTATTTTATTGAAATGCCTTATTAATATTGACCTTTATTACATCTGATATATTGTTCTACCTATGTGCAGGTTAGGACCCTAACACCTATGGGTAACTGGAGGAGATCATGTCTCAAGGACCATAATGGAGAACATAATATACACCATGATGAATGATGATCAACATGTCTATAAATGGCCGCTCAACAACCCCCCTCATTTCCCTCTCAGTTAGATCAACCAAGGATCATCACATTCAAACAAACAAGAGTATGGGATATGGTAAGCCATTTTCACCATGAGGTGTGTTATTCCTTATTTCATGAAAAGTGTTGTGATTAATTTTTTAGGCATGTTGATGAGGATATTTGGTTGAAGTCAGATAATGGATCATTGGCTTGGGAAACTGTGTCGGTTGCTTTGTTTCACCTTGGTGGTCATATTTTGTGCCCTAGTCCCTTGTTTTCATCTCCCAGGGAGAAGGGGTAATACTACGGGGCCTTCCCAAGGGTAACGTTCCACTCTCAAAAATACTTAACACCTTCCATCCTAAGTACTTTCACATATCATAAAAATTTTCTATGGTCCACTATCATGAGTAGAAGGGGTTGACAACCTAGAGGTTGTTACATAGCTGCTATAAAATAATAAGAAAATGATGCTAAAAATAAATTGAGCATAGAAAATAAGGAACAAGAAAATTTGGTCCAACTTGAGCTCTACTCATTTGGTTCCTACCACGGTCCCAAAAGATTGAAATGATTAATCTTGAAACCTTTTAAAGGGGATTGGAAATTATAATATAAAAAATACGGGATTCGAAAGTTGGGTAATAAAGGAGTTTGGGAAAAATAACACTCAAATATTGGGTAACTCAAGAGCAAGCACACCCTATATGAAGGAACTCATAGACATGGATTTACTACACCATAATCCATGAAGGAATCCATGAGCCATATCACTTCCAAACTTACTCTTGGTGGGTCTTTACATTCCCTTGTCACTCTCGGAACCTATCCCTCTACCTAGATTTTTTTATTTCCTGTCTAGATAGCACACCTAATAGGGTTGGATGAATACCCTGCCATAATCAAACATGGTAACTCACATGTGGTCTTGGGATCACATGATTCTTGAAGGGGATATTGAGGTGAATTATCTTGCATGGATCATGTATTAAGTTACAACTTATTTTACATTTTTCAAGGACTAATATTTCTTATGAACTTTGGTTCACCTTGTCTTATATTTTGATTTGTTTTGAATGACTCTATCATGGTTCTTTGAGGGTCATCTTAGGTTTTGCCCAGGACTTTAACACTTTATTACAAGATATTGACACATGTGATGGAGATAAGTGAGTCATCTAGTGACTCAACACCCTCAGACAGTGTCTCTCACATTCTCTGAACCTTGGATGATGGAAATATGGGATTGGTTTGAGAAGTACTGGTCATTATGCTACTCATATGGGATGGAATCCCACATGCTGGGAAAATCACCATGGAACTCTTGTCCTTAGAGGATGGAGTAAATTTCCTTTGGAGCAACCTTGAAAACACTTGGGGATATTTCACTCTTCTTTCACTTGGACATGGCCTTTGGAGGCCTATGATGTAACTATCTATCCCTTGACGTCACCATTTCGGATAGGGTTTTATGGATGGTGTGGTTCCAAATTATTTTCATGGATTCGGTGTGAGAGCATACCTCATTTCACACTCTTTCACCATGGAGGATTCCACATGGACTTTGGAGGCCCAAAATTTCACCTTGAGAGCATGATGTCACCCCCTTTTCATCATGATGTTGCGCACTTGGAGTATGATGTCACCTTTTTTATCATTTATTGGATGTGAATTTAATTTTGTCATTATGTACAAGAAAATTAAGGGGTTGGTCCCATATACTTTATGTTGTTGACAAATTGTGTGGACAAATTGGTTTAGGGTATCCTCATATAAATATACCACCCTCACATTTCATTTTTCATCATCACTTCTCACTTTTGTGAGAGTAACTTCTGAAATTTTCTCCCTATTGGGCTATCTAGCTCTTCTACACTCATGTGCTATGTTTGGGAGGTCAATTATGGATTCTCTTTGCTGATTTTGGAGGGAATTTTCTGAAATTAGTGTTTTATCTCATGGTTTCATGCTGAAGTGATTTTTCTCCAACTTCATTCTTATGTTATTAATTTTCCATGGTAAATTTAATTTTTCATGCTAGACGTATACATCCACCAACCACTTCACCTTCTTTATTATTTTTCAATATCTTACATTCAGTTTCTCCTGTGCACTAAGGCACATAGTCAATCTTCACACTAGACATGAGATCTTAGCACTAAGTGCTAGATCTTACTTCCCAAAACTAGGTCAAGGCACAAAGCCAACTTTTCAATCGAACAAAGAGCCTTACATACACATTATGTTGCACAAAGCAACCCAAACTACTTGCACTTAGCTACTTTTCACTACTCTTCTACAATACATTCTTACTTATTTATACTTTCACAATCCCTTGCAATAAGGCCTAATCATGGGAAAAACCCATGGGATGACATCCCATAACCCATTACAAACCATAAGGAACCCCTTATTGGGTCCATAAAGCCCGCAAAATAAGTGAGATACATGATCTCAACTCCTCTTGGGCACTCCATCTTCGACCACATGTCAAAGTCCAAAAGTGGTCCCAACGTAACCAAGGTTTCCTCAAAACTTGGTCGAGGGCCAACATGCCCCCAACACTCACTTGTGACTCATCCCAAGTCACTCAAGTCTAGTCAATGTTTCTTCAAAGGCCTTGAGCTTAGCTCAACATGCCTCAACTTGTTGCTTTTTTTGAGCCTCCTACTCAGTGATCTCCTGGATTGTATGCATTATAATAGGCCCTTCCAGGCATTGTTAGACTGTTGCAACCACTTGGTCTAGTTGCGAGCCCTGCCCCTCAATTTATTTGAACACCTTGCAGGCTTCATCCAGCACAGGTTGTAGCTTCTGCACGACTTCCATCACCCTGCCCTAGAGGGTAGTGATCTGTTGTTGCACTGAGTGTTGCCCCTAACATCTGCTCATTATTTCAACTGCAGTGAGTAGTTTCATCTGTGCTTGTATTGACAATGTATGCTATTGTGCCTCTTGTAACTATGATTTTGGCCTCCTTAGCTCTAGATATTCTGTGAGGTGTTCATATGTCTGCGCAGTTCTATCACTCAGTTGTTTGCATTCCGAGGCAAGGGATCTGATTCTTACAATTGTATTCTTAGCATCTTCCTCCCTCTGGTCACGTACATCCTCTGGAGTGCCCGGTACTACTTGGACATCCAAATCTATTATCCTCGCTTGAAGCTTTTGGATGGTCTCAACAAGCTTCTCCACTTGAGCCTCAACCAACTCTTGTTCCTCCTATGCCAAGCCTGGCACATAGTGACATGATTTACTCACTACCTCTTTGACCATGGCCTGTTTTGCGAGAAACTTCTCCTTTTCTCTCTATAAATGGGATTTTTCTTCCTGGATCATTGCCTAAACTTACTCTTTCTCATTTTCATAAGCGGTTACACAGTACCACGCTACGCGTAATTGTTTTAAGGCTTCATCCTTCTCTTTTTTCAAGGCTTCTATAGCCTTCTCTTTCTCTTCCTCGACTCTCTGAAGTTGATCTTATGTTGCATATACTAGTCTTTTCAATTGGTTTGGTTCATCCCCCAATTCTGTATTATGTGACGAGGAGGGCGCAATAGGTATCCAAACAAATATCTTGGTATACTTCCTTCAGTTCCTTCTCGACCCTTCCATATAGCTCTTTGAGCTTCACACCATATCTCTACAATATTTCCTTGGAAGCATCCTCCATATCTTTGTGGACCAAACTGATATTGTCCTCCATGAGCATGGCCTCCAACTGGGGCTTATTAGCACATGTCTTCTTCCTTGCTAAAGGTTTATTTGGATAAACCTTCCTCTTCTGTGGTGTGACTATTCTAGTAGGGGGGTCTTGAGGCGGTGTAGATTCAACTCCTCCTTATTCTTCTTCTTTATCCCCTCCTCCTTGTCCATTTTCTTCATCTCCTCCTCCTCCTCTGAGTGAGCCAGACCCATTATCCTCAGAAGCATCGTCCTCCTCATCACTCTCTATATCCTATATTTTCTCCTTCTTTTTCTTCTTCTTCATTCCACTAGACTATCCGATATGCTCAACCCGAGTGACTAGGGGGCTTCCAATGCTGTCTATGTTGGAGAGTTTTTCATCATCGACCAGTACAAGGAACTCCTTCGACCATTCCTTTGTGATTTTATCCATGTCTTCATCTGTTAGTTTGTAATATGACTATAGTTCTTCCTTTCTCTCCTCTTTGTGCGCAATGATATATATGAAATGCGGATCTATGCAAAAAATTTCTATTGGTCTATACTAGTGCAGGGTGCATGGTGTCATGTGTGGAAATCATTCAATGGAAACCTTTGGTTGTTGGTAGTATGCATGAAACATGGCAGTGAACTTCCACTACTTCGTCATATCGTTCGTGTACCACAAGGTGGAAAACCTAGCGGCCAACGGCTCTGATGGTTCAATCTCTGGAAAGGTGGCTCCTTGAGGCATTTTTCAAGTAACAAATGTGATCAAAGTGATCAGCCAACTGTAGTGGAATTTGTATCCCAAATCTTGGTATTCGCGATAGCCTTTCTCTAGTTCATTGACAAGGTAGCTTGCCCAGTTCATCTACATGCCCTCTACACATTTTCCTACGAGGTCCACCACGTACCCAGTGACCTATGTGGGACAGTTCTTCCTTACGATCTTGCAGTCTATGAGTTAGAAAGTGAGGTGCATTGTGCCATCATGTATAGAGGATACCTTGTAACCTCTCTTTCCTTTTTCGACTTCGTCGTAAGCTTACTTGATGTTTTGTGCCAGGGAATGGTCCAAGGCCCTCTCTGGATAAAACTGTTGAGGGTCATGTCCCTTCATGATTAAGCCTATAATATGGTGGATCAACGTCAGATCCATAGTAATCCTCCGGTCGAGCCATAGGTATCCACCATTATATCACGGAAAGAGGAGTTTAACATAAGTGTTAACCTCCTAGTGACGGCAAAAACGCGGAATCCTCATCACATTTATCATGATGTACTGTGCCAATCCCTTAATCCATGGCTGTGAGATGATGCAAGTATTCTTCCCAGTTGAATTCGTCAAGTAGTTGTGGGATGATAGCATGGCATAGTTCTTTATGTTTCCTAGATTGAAATTGTTGTTCTTCAATAGTGGGATATGTCCTAGCTGACTTCCAACTATGCGTATTACCTTCGAAATGTACACGGTGATCAGGGTGTACTCATAATATCACGGGATGATGTCACAGTTAATGGTGCCAGCCAAGGGTGGTATATAATCTGGTAGGATGGACGAGATCTGCTTCACATTATCCAGATTGTCACAGTGCTTTCTTCTCTACTCAGTCGTGGGGTTAAAACAACTAGAACGAAGTCTAGTAGAAGGGGAAGCATGTAGTCCCCTAGTCGATGACGCGTAGACTCCTTCATATATTAGTTTGTCAGCCATTATATTCCTTAGGACTTCCTCGACATACTTCTCTGACTCACTAGGTTCGCTCGACATTCTAACTTTTAAATAGATGGGTTGGGGTAGATGAACGGATAGGTGGGGTAGAAAAATGGACGGCGAGGTCTAGCTTCAATTAACATATCTTGACACTTAGAAAATTATTTGTTAGCTTAGTTAATCACGGGTGGAAAAAAGTGGTCCTGACACAGTGACCAATGAGTTAAATAAGAGGGGCACCATAACAGATTCTTCCAATGTCTAGGAATGCTTCCATCTATGTGAATTTGTCCGTTATGGCATGGTCTCAACATCCCAAAAGTGGTTAATTGGCCCATAAATGCATTTTCTAGCCATTACGGGCATCATTCTAATGGTCGGAGCACCTCCAACAATCATATAGCTTTGCTAGGGTGAAGTCCCATTCTGCGCGGTTCTGTTGTTCATGCGAGGTTCAAATCCTGCAAACTTGCCTCCTCCGAGGTTCTAATATCTGAAGTCTTCCATCTATTCTCTGTAGCTTCTTGCAGTTTTTCCAACTTATCTTTCCTTTTATTGAGCTTCCCTTCCTTCTTTCCTATGATCTGAGTCTCTCTAACTATTTATAGAATCCTCTTTCCATTCTTATTCTTATCTTCCTTTAGCGTGGTGGCTTCACACTGTTGAGGTGCCCTCAAAGGGTCTGAAGTTAATATCCCTTCTCTTAATACTTCCTGGGTGAGTATACTTCTTTCTTGCATAGATAGGTTCTTCAAGCCTTCTTGCATTCTTCCAACTTTAACAACTAATTCTCTTGCTTTATGTTCCTTCTACGTTGTTACTTTATTCTATTTCTTTGACTTATCCTCGCATTCTTCTATTATTCGATCTATTTTTCTAGCTATGAAATCCCTTAGTTCTTTCTTTTTCTTTTCTGTAGCTTCTTCCTCTGCTTTCCTTCTAATTTGATCCTTCTCAATCCAAGGATTACCTAATGAAAGTGGGAAATAGGCATTGTCCCCAACAAACTTAATGACTTCAAATTCTTCTTCAATTGATGTTCCATGAACAATAATAGGTACATTAGTAACTCTTCCACATAGGGTTATCATATTTCCTTTAAACAATCCTACCCTTCGCAATGAAGGTACCATAGTAGGCTTTCCCAAAATTTCCCAAGTGTCTTCTATCATAATATTGGTGGACAACTGAGAGGGGGCGAGGGGCAGGGGTGTGAATCAGTTGTTACCGTGATTAAACAATTATGCCTATTTAAAACTCATTACAGACCTCTCAATGATAATCACAATAATGTAGGGAAGTAAGCATTGTAACATTCAACATCATTCATGCATATGAGATATACAAAGATAGATATTTCCTGAGGAAACCCATAAAGGGTAAAAACCTCTTTTTCTTTATATGATAAGTAATCTTTACATTCTTTACATTATCATACATATGAGTTCCAACTCATTTTGAGGCTACAACCTCTGTTTTTCAAGCTGCAACTTGCTGAGAGCACCAACTCTTTGTTTTCTCTAGCACCCACTAGAAGGAAGCACCAACTCCCTATGTTCATGCACCCATCTGAACCTCTAAGGACACCAATCCTCCCTAGCACCTCCCTACCACCCTCGATTATCAATGTGTGTTACTAAAATTTATTACAGTGATATAATGTTTAACAACAGCTTACCAGTCTCATCATTATTCTGCAATATTCCGCTACTCCGTTTGCCTCACAATCTTCCTACATGCATATATTTCACTTTCTATTCTTCTTCCTTTTGTGATCTGTACACCATTCCTGTTTAGTGACCCTATTCACTTTTGGTCATCCCATATCCTGCACTTCACCTCCTTCTTCCTTCATACATCACCCGCCACAACAACAACAACCTCATCACTTCTCTGTTCCGTGTACTTATAGCTTATGTATACCTTGTGCAAGAAATGTTCTCCATGCCTCTGCATGCTCACACCGCTCCAATCTACTCGAAATTGGAGAGTTTTCTCCACTTCACTCTTCCACAGCTATTCAATCTCCTGTGTGCCACGTTCTCTCTCCATTCTGCATAATCTTCTCATTGCGAGTCCTTTGCCTGAACATCATAGTAACTCTTCATCTTCTCTGGCGGTTTCACCTACGCATTCATCATTAGTGGGTTTTATTCTGAGATTCCTTAGTTTCTCTGGCAGTTGAGACTCTTCATATTCTCTTTCATAGTCATGCTCATCCTCTCTGTTGTATTTATAGACTTCAATACTCATCCATTTGTCAATTGCCTCCACGAACAATCTTCATTCCACTGTCAAATTACTTGAGACTCTTCAGCTCCTCTAGAAATCACATAGAGGTCTCTTCGAATCTTCTGGCATAGATCATCAATGATTTCTTGTAGTTATAATGGGAGGAGCAACATTATCCCTCCAATCGTGCCCAAAATCCCCTGGATCGTTGGATTGACTTAATGTGATCTTGCATTTATTTCGCCAATTTGCATTTTGGTATTTCGGGATCCCGAGGGTAAAGATTTTTTACACTCCATATCCTGATCCTTGAAACTCCGAAAAGGCGTGGGATCAATGGTCCCAATCAACCCTTGATCTGACGGCTTAGATCATTTCATGATTTCACAAATTGTCATTTTGGCATTCCTGTGGTGAATTTTCTTAATGCTTCCAACTACCGATCCACGAAACTCCGAAGTGGCATAGGATCAATGGTCCCAATCAACCCTTGATCTAATGGCTCAGATCATTTTGCGATTTCACATTTCGCAATTGCGTCATTCCTGTGGTATTGTTTCTTGCCTCTCCAAGTCGTGATTTGAGAAACCCTGAAATGGAGTCTTTGACATGATGACATGCTATCTTCTGCGACGTGTCCCTCTTGGATCAATGGTCAAGATTTTATTGAGACTTCGCAACTCCACAAGCCTTCGTTGTGCCTGATCAATGATTTAGATTAGTCCTTGATCCGACGGTTAGGATTCTTTCGTGATTTTGCATATCACGATTTCGAGAGGTTAGGGAACCCCATTCCTTTGAATCTCCAGTCAGCGAAATGACGATCTTTTTCCATGTGTCCAATGGACCCAATGGTCCCGATCTTGTCGTGATTTTGCATATCGCAATTTCGGGATTCGTGACTTCAAGGATACTACAATAAGAGTTCTTGACATCCCCATCTCCTGATTTCTGAAACTCCAAAGTGATCGGAAAGCTCACATAACCCCCTGAGATGGATGGTTGACGAGATTTTGGTGTTTCACATTTCACGATTTTGGGTCTCCTGTTGTAAAGAACCTTGACATTTCCATCTCCCGATATCCAAAATCCCGATAGCCAAAACTCTGAAATGGAGTTGGACCACCGCTTCGATCTTGCACTTTAAAGAATGTGCAGGTTCTCCTAGATCCAACGATGGTCAGACCCCACACTCGGATCTAACGCCGATATTTTCCCTCCATCTACGCATTCATTCGTGGTGGACACCTACGCACTATGTCTGACTGTGAGCTAATTCCTCCTGAGCTGAATTTGTTCTTGTTTTTCCATCGATGCATATTTTGAACTTGCCATCAATGACAAGCACACTTTTCCTGTTAAACATGCCAATGATCCTGTACACTATCTCTTCTGATCTTATCAAGCTTTCTTTGTAGCATCTTCCCAAAATACTTATGGTGCCTGCCTGACACATTCTTTTTTTACTCAAGCTATCATTGTTGTTGTACTTGCCATCAATGACAAGCATACGCTGCCTATAAAACCTGCCAACAATCTCCCCCTTTGGCATTGATGGCAACAAAGGCACCCTTGTTCTTTTCTCCCCCTTTGACATCAATGTCAAAGAAAACACGCTCCCCCTGAGATGTTGCATTAATTTTAGGAGGTATCAGATATGCAACCAATACAGGACTCCCCCTAACAGGATGGACTCTCTTAGATGTGAGACGGGATGGCACCCAAATTTTGTCTGAGATATTCAAATGGTGTCTTGGCTAGGGGTTTAGTAAAAACGTCTGCAATTTGTTCTGTAGTGGGAATGCAATTGACCTGAACAATCTGATTGGTGACCTGCTCTCTCAGAAAATCATATTTTATGGGAATATGCTTGGTCTTGGATTGGAATACAGGATTTTTAGACACACTGATGGCACTAGTGTTATCACAATGAATTGGGATCGGTGCAGTGTATTTAACCTCTAAGTCTGCAAGTGTCTAAGTCATCCATAATACCTGAGTGAAACATGTAGTAGTAGCAATGTACTATGCCTATGTGGTTGATAAAGAAATGGAACCTTTATTTTTACTAATCCATGCTACTAAGGAATCACCCAGGAAGAATGCTCCTCCACTGGTCCTTTTTCTCTCATCAACACAGTTTTCCCAATCTGCATCTGAGTAAGCAGTTAACTAAAAATTTTGATTTCTGGGATACCTGTTGACGGGAAAAATTGATCGTCCGTCAACTGAGAGAGTGGAACCAGTCCGAGGTTTTCTAAATAACCCAAGCCGTTTGGAATGGACCACCCTGACCGGTTTAATGACTCTGTTGGCCGTTCTAAGGTTCTAAGAAAACCAAAGAGAAAACTAATATAAACTAATCTAACTATAACTAAACAAACTAAACTAAAACTAAATAAAACTAACTAACTAAAACTAAATAAACACAAACTAACTAAAACTAAATAAACATAAACTAACCTACTAATCTAATTAAAACAAACTACTAAATAAATTTAACTAAAACTAAATATAAACTACTCTAACTATTCTATATACAAACTGCTAATTACTATTACACTAACTCTAATAATACAATCTACTAATTACTAATACACTAACTCTACCAATTAACTATTTAATTACTAATTGAATTATAACTTATTCACAAATGTACAATATTTACAACTGGCATATTTAAATAAAACCTGTAAAACTCATTTGCAATCTGTTATGACAGAGAAAGGTATTTTTTTTTTTTTGATTCTCTAATTTATAAACAAGAAATAAAACTTACTAAAATTAAACAATCTAATATACTAAAACACATATATATATATCTAACTAAACTACTAATAATATACTAAACAAACATATGACTAATTGACCTGGAAACGCTCCCAATTTGTCCTATGTATGATGACTTTGAAGATGGTCGGAGGAAGGAAACTCACACCGGTTGATCCAAAAGATTCTCATAAACGATAGGCTGCAATGCTCTTTGAGTTGGTTTACAGGACAAAGAAGACATAAAAAATCATAACAATTATATGATTTATAAATCTCTGCAATAAGGGAAACCTGTTATGCAAAAACTTATACTTGATAATTCAACTTATGAAGAAGATAAATCTGTCATTCACAAACTGAAGTAAACAATTGCTATGTTTTCTTATATACTTGGAAGAAATCAGATATGAATTATAGTGGTTAAATTATATCATTTGCAAAAAGATTAAGATAGCTAAAGTAGTCATTAACCAAATGCAAATTGATACACGAGAACATGAACAAAATATTGATATTATGAAAAGCTAAAGTTGTAGCAGAATATCAAATTCTGTCTCAGTCTGTATTAAAATTACATATCCTTGTTCTCCCATAAATGAGGATGATCATTATTACAAAAATAATAAGTATTTATAAGTTTCTCCACAGGGTAAAACCTCTCTGTGGATAGTATCAAACTGTTTACATAATCTGGGAAAATATCCCCAAGATCAACTAAACTAGGAAATTAAAATGCAAGTAGAATATCTCAAATATCCTCTAACTGCTCATCAAATCCACTGTAATTTCAAATTCATCTACAATAGACCAAAAATAACAATTTAGAAAGATATTTTATTAGCAAAACAATAAAAATCTAATCCTACAGACTTAGCTACAGAATCATTTGATTTTGTAGCTAGTATAAAATAACATACAGAATCAGAATTAAAATCAAATCAAATCTTTTAAAAGAATTAAATCCAATTATCTTCCAATGATCATTTAAAACGAATCACTCAAGATTCAAATGATTTTACCATTCAACATTAAACATAATCAAAAGTGATTCAATCAAAAACAGGGGTAAGAATACTCTGTTTTACTGTTACCATAAAATCGGGTCGAATAGTAACAAGACTGTTTCATATCCAATTGAAATCAATAATGAGTCATATCGTATGTGATAGGATCTAATCCAACACAACCACTTTCCACTCGTTATAGCTATAATGATGTAGCAAAAGATTCATATCGTTTTGAATACACAGATGGAAAGACTGTTTCGATTATGTGTAAACGAAATCATACGTAATAGCATCAACCCAACCAAATTTGTGATAAATTTCGATCATTGATCCTTACACAGTCAACAGACAGGATCGTTTAATTGTGATCGCAATCTTAATAGAATCAATAGAAGTGATAATTGTAAATTGGGCAAACAATCGAAACAGATCATGACTGAGTTTAATATAGAAATAAATCGTGAATCTAGATATAGTCGATCTCGTTCTATGAATCAAATTCAAACAGAGTATCCATTACCATTACGAATCCAACTGATAACATGGTCGAGCTAACAGTAAACCAATACGAATTAACCAGCTGGGTTTTTATCATAATCGTTATGAATTGAATCTATTCACAATTTGGATGTGTTTTTACAGAGTCACATTGGAAATGATCCGAATTGTATTCCTGTTGGTCGAAAGTCATATGGGACATAAAACCGTAACAATTAACCATATCAAAATTGTTGCCAATCAGAGCGTATACATTAAAACAAAATCGAATGGAAATGTGATTGTGTTCAAAATTGAACTATAAGAAACAAATCCTGTCTAGAATAGATACAAACAACTTCAATTGATAGCAGAGCACCTATTTTAACTCAATCAAACAAATCAAATCCACACCAAGATCAATCAAATTGATGAAAATCCAATGGAAGCTAAACTGGGAAAACGGACTTCCATTTTAGTCAAAGCAAAGCTATGTATAGGATGCATACAATGTGACAGAGCTAATCAATGCTGTAAATAGAGCTATTCAAAACTAAATTCGAATTCATTATATAAACAAGTGATAAAATATACCTGTGTGATGACGAAGGCTATTCAATTATGCCAACTTAGAATTCACGACAGTTGTGGCTGATTCCACATTTTTAAACAAGATGGAGCCTGTCATCCATTGTTTCTTATCAATGGCTTGTAGCTTAGCCTTTTGACTGGTAAGAAGTGCAAACTAGTCCTCCAAAGAGTGAATTCTTGACTGTAGAATTGGAACATCAAGATAATATCGCTCTAACCACGAACTGCATTGATCACAGGGTGGCACTGGTGTTTTAGACAAAGCAGGAGAGGGTTTTGATAAATGACTCGGGGTTTCAAAAGGAAGCTTAATGATTGGGTAGTTAGGGTCATCCTATAGGCAAGGGGGTAGGTTTGACACAAAGTCATACGAGGGTTTGGCACACAAACCTTGTGAATACGGGTATTCACTAGCCAAGAAACGCTCCACTTTCGAATCGGAGTCCTCACTCAACACGATAGGGTTTGGATCGACATGAGGTTTTGGCTTATTTCTTTCCATTTGTGAGATTAAACGGGCATTCTTTTTTCCTTTGGCATTTACAATGGGTTTTTCCTTGGGATTTTTTCCCACGGGCTTAACAGTCTTGACACCCTTAGTCATAGTATGGGGTAGGTCGGTAGGAAGGTCGGCCAAGGGTTTAGGTAGGAGGGTACTGTAGGGTACTAGAGGTACAACCTTGACCTCGCTCACCATTGGTTTGTCGATCTGTGTAGGGTTTGAATCCTCAAAATCATTCCAAGCAATGAAATTTCTCTAACAATCTCCGTGTAGACTCAAATAATAGACAACAATAAGCTTAACCAACCCATAATGAAAAAGGCTACTATCAGCCTAATTTCTTTTGTACTTCTTTGACATTTTAAATAGGCTTCTATGCAAATAATAGGGCATATTGAGTTGATAACCCATAAAAACCATAAGCAAACGAAGGTGGTGTAAGAAAACAAACCCGTACCGACCTTCGCAGGTGATAAACTGTTTTATTATCATCAATAAATCATGCCAACACTGTTTAAGCATAGTTACTGGAAAACCTTTACCACAGAAAGTGATTTTACACGATTGAAAGAGCAGTGTCCAAGGGACCTCCTCTACTTTGCAATTCTTGGACCATCGTTGTTCAGTGGCAGGCAAACCCGTAGCAAGACTGATAAATTGTTCATCAATTTGCAATTGAATATCATCGACCTTGGCTCGACATCCATCAAAGGTCAAAGCAAATTGTCGAGCTACACAGAGTTTAAAACCCTCGAATTTTTGTATAAATGGAAGCCACCCATTTTCCTTGAGGTCACTACGAGAACTGTTAAACATCAATAGGGCCTGGCTCCCATTGGGTTCATCTCGGACGACTAGGGCCATGGTGAGAGAACATGGTAAGGGTTTATTCAAATTCACTAACGCACAGGAGCAGAGTCATTTGGTCTAACAACAATGAACGATCAAAGGGGAGAGAAGTAATGTGCGCATGCGAGGGTGGTGGAGTTATTCACCGCCATGCACAATAGTTATGGTAAAGTACAACCACCAAGTTCAACCTCTATTCAAACAATCATAACATAGCTCAAAACCAAAAAATCAAATGGTGAGTGTTATGCCAATGCACCAACATAACTATAGTTTTTAAACCATTGACATTCAATGTGTAACCAACCCCAAATGTTAAGCATGTGCCAATGTATAAATCAAAAGTTTTAAACCATTGTGCCAATCGATACTCATAAAATTTACAAGCCAAGAGCCATAAAAAGATTATCATAAGGATCACATCATATATAAAAACAAAAATAAATCATGACCCCTATGCAATTCAATGACTAGGCAAGTCACAAAAATATAAATCTATATGCTCAATGCCTCACAAACTTAATAAAATCAAGTTATGCAATCAATATAAGAATGTCCAAATAGGCATAGTTCGAAAATCCTTTCAGCCATATAACGATAAACCAAAGGTAAGTGCCATAGAAAATATCRATAAAAGATGACGACAATTCATATAGTGATCGAAATGTGACCTCRAAAGGAGAAGTTTTCAAGCTTACAGTCGTGAAAACTTAATGGAGACTAATTTGCAAGTGTCGTAAGAAATGAAAATATCGTCTATTTGAAAAATGCRACAACAATTTGAAGTTCAGAAGACATAGGTGTAGGCATCTTATAGGATAATAGAAAAAATTGAATTGGCTACCAACAATGGCGACACACTGGTAGAAGTAGTTATCTCTGTCAAAATAAATAAATTCAAATAGGACAGCAAAGAAAATTTCAACTCAAAAACAACAACCAGAAAATCGTACAAACATCATCATTAATCATTTTTTTTTTTTGAAGCATTGTTTTAAAAGATGAAAACCGATAACAGTCTTAAGATAAACAAGTCACAATATTAAAGATAAAATCTTCGATACTGTTAGCATGGCCATTGCTACCAGAAGGCATCCATAGCCTCGACAGGGTTGCCATTTAACCCACTCTAACATCTGTATCCTATCAAGAAGTTCTAGATCAAAATAAAGGACATTAAAGAGGTTTCTCATATTTTTTACAGATTTTCATGTACCTGACATTGCTTCACTGCCAGCAGGCCTGTTTAGTACCCCAACGAAGCTGTCTTGGCGCCATGCATACATTTACCCACTGCCAGCAGACCTGTTCAGTATCCCGGGGGGTTTACAAGCACTTCCCACAGTTCTTATTCATAATTTTATTTTGTTTTTATTTTGAAGATATATGGTTGAGTGGGGTGACGCTGAAAGTCTTGATATTTTAACATATTTTTTGACCTCATCATAATTTTTTAACACTTTCCTTTATTCAACTCCAAAAATGTTTTATTTATAAAAACAACTTCCTATGACAGGGAGGCATATTTTGAGTCATTCCTTTACGGAAAAGGGACAGTGTAAAAAGATAATAGATGATCATGACAAACTTTGCTCAGAGATTGAAATCAGTAAACTTCTTTCAAACAACAAAATTTTCCAACATAGATATCAATTTAGCAATATATCACTGATGTTTGTACAAACTTTCAAAAGTTATTTCAGCGAAGAAATTTTTCTATCTTCTTTATATGAATGGCTCAGTGCACAGGTATGCGTATTTTTCAAAAAGACAAAAACACAAAAAACTGATAAATTCAAATCAAAATAAAAAAAACAAATGAAAAATGCAAACAAAAAATGAAATATTTACATAATATACAAGGGTAGTTATCAAGAAAAGTATCTTTTCAGGGCCTGGCCATTCACCGGATAGGTGTCAAGATGCCCTTCAAGATTCTGTAATCGAAAGGAACTAGGACCCAACTTTTCAGCAATTAAAAATGGCCCAAGCCATAAGTTTTGAAACTTGGTGTGCTCACCCTTTCCTTCGTGTGGTTTGTCCCACTTCAAGACGAGATCGCCTACTTCAAAATTCCTATCAGAAGTAGAATTAGAATCGAACCATCTTTTAATCAATTGTTGATATTGGTCTAACTTATGCTTAGCATGGGTTCTTACTTCTTCCAACTTCATCAAAGCATTAATTCGGTTTTCTAAAGGGGGACAATCTTCTTCTTGGACTTTTGGTGACAACTGAAGTGAAGGAAGAAGAATGTGAGGTGGAAAAATGGTTTCTCTGCCATAAACGAGAAAAAAATGGGGAGTTCCCTATAGCAGCTTTGGGTGTGACCCTATCAGCCCATAGTGCGTTCAGCAGTGCATTGTGCCAGTTCTTGTGATTTTTAGCCATGGTTCTCTTGATAATTTTGATCAAGTTCTTGTTGGTTGATTCTTCTAAGTCGTTGCCCTGGGGGTAGTAACTAGCATAATACTTCAGCTTTATTCCTTTCTCCAAAGCGTACTCACTCATCTCAAGAGAAGAAAAGCATGAAGCGTTTTCAAAGACTAGACAATCAGGGATACCGAAACGAGTGATAATATTCGAGTTCAGAAAAGAAATCACCTGACTTGTGTTAATAGTTCTTAGCACAAAAGCTTCGGACCATCGATTAAAGTAATCTATTGCTGTCACAATATACTTGTGTTGTTGTGAGGACAGAGGGTTAACAGGACCTATGATATCAAGGCCCCATTGCTGGAAAGGAGAATCCACTGAGACGGGTTGTAAGGGAAAGGTTGGTTTTTGTAACCGCCCTGATGCTTTCTGACAAATGATACATTTACAACACAAGGCATGGGCATCCATAAAAAGCGTGGGCTAGTAGTAACCGGCTCTTAAACCCTTATGAGCAGTGGTGTCGCCACCAAGGTGACCACCAGCTTCTCCTGCATGCAACTCAAGAAAGATTCTTTCTGCTTCGTCTTTCTCGAGACAGCGCATCAGTACGCCGTCAAAATTCTGACGAAACAGTATACCATTAACTAGATGAAAGGAGGCAGACTTTAGTCTCAACGCTCTTCTCTTGGCAGGGTCAAGGCAACGGGGTGCTGATCCATGTTCAAGACAGAATCTAATATCATCGTACCAAGGAATTACGAGGTTCTGTGCACAACAAATCAAACTTTGATCACGTTGTTCAAGGTTTGATGTATTACTATCTCCTTGTTGTCCTATTTTTGAATCAACAACCAACTTACACAACCCTTGGCCTCTTACGATCTGAGCTGGGGTGATTTCCAAGTCATACTCCTGTAAGGAGGTGACCCAGTTGGCTCTCTTCTCTCCTAACTCCTTCTGCACTAACAAGTTCCTTACGGCTAGGTAGGGGACAATGACTTTCGTCCTTGACTTCAAAAGATAGGACTAGAAATGCTTAACTGCTTTGAAAATAGCATGGGCTTGCCAATCGATCGCTCGGTAGTTAAGTTCAACATCTTTGAAAGCAGAGCTCATAAAGGCGATGGGTACTTCATTGTTCTCGAAATTCTTCTGAGTTAGGACTGCGACATAGGAACGATCAGAGGCAAAAGTATAGAGTGTAAAATCTTGAGAGAAGTCATGAATCATGAGAGACGGAGCGTCTATTATGGCCTTATTTATAGCATTAAAATCTTGGTTCTCTGTGGGTACCCAGTGATATTGGGTGTCTTTCTTAATCAGGTTCTGAAGAGGCCTAACCATTTCGGAGAAGCTGGGGACAAATATTCTCACGAAGTTAATCTGGCCTAGGAAAGACTGCATGGATTTCTTGGATGTAGGTGGGGAAAGTTTAGCGATGACTTGAGTCCTTTCGGGGTCAATAATCATCCCATCACTAGACACAATGAATCCTGGTAGCTTACCCTGTTCTACTGCAAAGATGGACTTTTTGGGGTTTAAGGAGATGTCGTATTTACGACATCGTAGCAGAACGACTCATAAGTGAGCTAGATGATCATCTTTGTTCTTAGAATAAATGGTCACATCATCTAAGTAAACTACTACGGAGTGATTGATTAAGCCTCGAAAAGCAATGTCCATTGCTCTCTGAAAGGTAGGACCAGCATTAATCAATCCAAAGGGCATTTTGCGATAAGCGTAAGTGCCCCACGGGGTACGGAAGGTAGTTTTTAGTTGGTCTGGCGGAGACATCAAGACTTGGTTGTATCCGAAGAAACCATCCATTAAGGATAGCCTCTCGGAACCAGATACTTGTTGAAGGATATGTTCCATGGGAGGGACAAGATAGTTGTCTTTGTCAGACGCTCTATTGAGGTTTCGGAAATCAACGCAAAGTCAGATTTCCTCATTTTTCTTCTGAACTGGGACAAGGTTGGAAACCCATTGAGTGTATCTAACTGGAAGAATTCTTCTAGCACCTAGGAGTTTATTCAATTATTTTTGAACAGTCGGTTCAAGTTTAGGATGCATTTTCCTCAATTTTTGTTGGAAGGGTAAGGTTTGGGGCTTCATCGAGATGACATGCTGTATAATATTAGGATCGAATGTTTTGAGATCATCGTATGTCCATGCAAATACATCCTTAAATTCTTTAAACAATTTGACAAAAGAAACTTTTTCTTGTCTAGAACATCCCAAGCCTAGATTAATACACTAAGGATTTTCACTAGTTCCTAAATTGAATTTTTCATAAGACAAGGAGGAACTATTAGTTTTACAATTGACCGTCTTTTTAAATTTATCTTCAAAATCATAAAAATTTTCTAATCTAACTATGGATTTGGGTATGAAATTTACCATGTCCGATAGAGCTTCGGGAGATTTCGGATCAGGTATTACCGTAAAGTCGTGCAAATTGTCATCATGCGTGCGCTCATCTATCACTACGCCTTGAAAGGTTTCTTCCATGTGCAAAAAGTTAATGATCTGTTGATCATCGTCAAATGCTCTCCAATTTGTGATATTGTCAACAATAGATGGTCGAAACAATAGCTCGGCTGAGAATGCATTTGGGGACAAACCCTCTGCAGGAAGAAGTTTAGAGGCTACATTAGCTAGTAGATCTGCTTCAACATTATTTAATCTAGGAATGGAATTTATATTGAAAGCATAAAATTTGTTCATTAAACTCCATACCTCAGACTGGTAACTTTTGAGATGCGGGGAAAGACAGTGTATAGAGTCTCTTACCTGTCTAACTACTATTTCAGAGTCGCCAAATACAACCAGATTTTGAATGTTCATATCCAAGGATTTTCTGAGACCTTGCAGTAAAGCTTCATATTCTGTAGTATTGTTAGTACATTCAAATTCTAGTCTACAAGCCATTAATGTCTTGTTACCTGCCAGATCAATAATGATGCAGCCTGCACCAAATCCTTCTTTAGACTTAGAACCGTCGAAATATAGAGACCAAATTTGGTTTCCATCGGTCTCATGGGACTGTTGCATAGAAGCTGTTGGTTGCACATATGCTATGATCTCAGACTGTTGTTCTGGATTGTTGATAGGTGAAACCTCAGCCATTAAATTTCCGAAGAAGGTGTCCATCCCTTGGACTTCGGGTGAATCAGCAGGAGGTGCATACGGTTCATTAGGGTCATTCAAATCCATGACCGTGAACTTAAGGTAACACTCACGATTCACCCTAATTTTGTTGGGCTTACCATTCTCTAGAAGCCATAAGTGAGACCAGTTCGTTGCGAAGTAACCATGCAGCTACTCCGACCAGTCCCTGCTAAAAAACAAACCATACACTTCTGGAATATCCACCACAATTATATCAATAACCTGATGAACCTTTGGGTTAGACGATAATCTAATCAATACATTTTTTAGTTCACCTATAACTTTAACATCTGTTCAATCAAGTTGTATGATTTTCAAAGAAGATGGTTCTACTTCGGCGTTAATCTTTTGGTAGATAGACCAAGGCATCACATTAGATGATGCTCCTGAGTTAACCATACAATTATGCACATTTCTATTGAAAATTTTGAAAGTTAAAAGAAAAGGATGTACATTCTTGCGAGTACTTAGAGTAGTAGCTTGTGGTTTCTTGCTCGCAATTTCTAATGCTACTTTATCTACATTATTTACATTATTTACAGGGGTTACAGGAAGGCTTCCTTTATCTTGAGGATCAGGATTATTTTTACTAGAAGTCTTCTGCGGAACTTTGCTTTGCACAACCTTGTTACCATTTGAGTTACCATTCTTTCCGTTCTCTGAAATATTTTGCAACATTTTCTGTAACAAAAATGGAAACTTCAACAACTCATAAATAGAAATGTTAGCCCTTAATTTTTTAAGATCTTCAACAACATGATAATCTAATTTAGGGTTGATATTACTCTGTTTAGTTTCTGCTGATTTAGATGGATTTGGAGGTGAAGTTGTAGTGTTCTCGGTAGAAGGCTTGTTTGTTTTCTTACTCCTAGTGTCATAAGGGCGAACAATCTCGAAGTTCGCTTGAAAGATACTATCCGAGAAGTGTCCAAAAATGTTTGGAGAAGACTCTTCTTCTTGAACTATCTCTGGTTCCGCTTCCTCCTGAGGGATCTCGAGAGGCATCAAGTTATCTTGGGCTTCTAGAATTGTTTGAAGAGCACATTGAAAACTCTCTAGATTTAAGCCTTCGGGAGTTGGGTTAGGTCGATTGGTAGGAAAGGGATTTCGGAAAGGAGGTTTGTAGGGTCCTTTACTCTAAGAATCTTCTTCAGTTGACCTTTTTAAGTCTATAACTTGATTAGACAGCTTTTGAACAACTTTAGTTAGGTTTTCCAAATCAGAGTTTTCAGGTTGTGTTTTACTTTGAGTGGGTCTGGGGAGAATTTCAATATTCTTTGTGGAAGAAGAAATAGTCTCAGTTTCGTTGCTAGAAGAGTCCTTAAGACTAAGTATGTATTTTTCAATCTGGGTAGCCTCTTCGAAGGCTTCTAACAACGTGGCCTTTTTAGATTGTTTAACCCAAATTGCTATACTTTGATGTAAATCTTTAGTGTAGTAAGCTATTACAAGATTCTCAGCAGGCATAGAATCTGCAGGGATTCGATTTTTAAGTGTTAAGAATATTTGATTAAAATATTTAACTTCTTCTTTTGGGTTCATTTTCAAGCTTGAAAGATCCATGACTAAGACTTCTGGAGGTTTACCATCTCCAAATTTTTCCAGAAAGCATGACTCAAACTTTTCCCAAGACATGATTGTATGGGGTAGTTGGGAAAAGTACCAAGTGGATGCATTACCCTCAAAATTATAAGGGAACAACCTACAAACAACATCTTCATGTTCAACATTACGAAGTCTAATGGCTAACATAATTTTTTTTATATGATCTTCAGCTATCTGTTTTGAATCGGGATCAAAATTAGGAAGCCATTTCTTCGGGTGTTTAGGTAAAGGGTGTTGGGCTCCAGGTACAGCTACAACATCCTGGTCCAACCAGGGTCTAGCAGGGTTGTTCTGATTTTCCATTAGGGTAGTGGGTGTGGAAGGCTGAGAAGGTGAGTTGCCTTCGTCTGACGAGGAATCCCCTCCAGAAGAAGAAGGAGATGGGGGAGGTGGTGAAGGAGGTATCCAAGATCCTCCTACAACAGGATTTAAGTTTGGATCTGTAGGATTCATAGTGAAGTTAGTGTCACCTAATTGTTCTCTGATATCAGAGAAGTCTAAAGGTTGACCCCATGGACGGTTTGGTTGCCTAAGACTAGATAAGGCACTATGTGTTTTAATAAGAGATTTACGGACAATCTCTTGGAAGTCACCATCTGTAGGATTAGGGGTTGTTGGCTCAACTGTGATCTATGGATCGTCGGTTGAAGTAGTTTTTTTTTGAAGGGGAATATTATTGTTTGAACGGCCTCTAGTCACTATAGGTGTGCAATTAGGTGGTGGATGAGTCTTGCGACCACCTCATGTCATTAATTAAGTTCATGCCCTCCTTCTAGCACCATTTGTTGACGGGCAAAATTGACCGTCCGTCAACTGAGAGAGTGGAACCGGTTCGGGGTTGTCTAAATAACCCAAGCCGTTTGGAATGGACCACCCTGACGGGTTTAACGGCTCCGTTGGCCATTCTAAGGTTCTAAGAAAACCAAAGAGAAAACTAATCTAAACTAATCTAACTATAACTAAACAAACTAAACTAAAACTAAATAAAACAAACTAACTAAAACGGAATAAACAGAAACTAACTAA
This sequence comes from Picea glauca, assembly GCA_000966675.3. NCBI lineage: Eukaryota > Viridiplantae > Streptophyta > Pinopsida > Pinales > Pinaceae > Picea > Picea glauca. The sequence continues at coordinate 437,467 of JZKD02S0617524.1, forward strand.
AACTAAATAAACACAAACTAACCTACTAATCTAATTAAAACAAACTACTAAATAAATTTAACTAAAACTAAATATAAACTACTCTAACTATTCTATATACAAACTACTAATTACGATTACACTAACTCTAATAATACAATCTACTAATTACTAATACACTAACTCTACCAATTAACTATTTAATTACTAATTGAATTATAACTTATTCACAAATGTACAATATTTACAACTGGCAGATTTAAATAAAACCTGTAAAACTCATTTGCAATCTGTCCTATAACAAAGAAAGGTATTTTTTTTTTATAATTTATAAACAAGAAATAAAACTTACTGAAATTAAACAAACTAATATACTAAAACACATATATATATCTAAATAAACTACTAATAATATACTAAACAAAAATATGACTAACTGACCTGGAAACGCTCCCAATTTGTCCTATGTATGATGACTTCGAAGCTGGTCGAAGGAAGGAAACTCACACCGGTTGATCCAAAAGCTTCTCGTAAACGATAGGCTGCAATGCTCTTTGAGTTGGTTTACAGGACAAACAAGACATAAAAAATCATAACAATTATATGATTTATAAATCTCTGCAATAAGGG
>JZKD02S0617524.1:448973-471079 GCA_000966675.3 Picea glauca
CCCCCCCCCTCTCAGTTAGTTCATACCTGTAACAAACTGATAGTCAATATATTTATGTCCAAAGTTATGACAGGTGTAGCATTCAACCTCATTATTCAATAGGTCAAACTTATTGTTGCAGTGTTGTCTAGTTATTGACTGTTGATTATTTCTTGGCCTCCTTAGTTGTATGTGTCTAGACTTAATTTGGCAATTTGTAGTCTGTGAAGGACTATTACTTGACTATATCATTCTTTTTTGCAGGAAGTATTTAGTCCTTTGAAATCTTAATTTCTCATGTCTAAGTCTTAAGGAACAATTTACAACTTTGTGACCAAAGTTAGAATAGTAGAAACAACAACCATGGAAAAATTCTTTGTACCAGAGAAATGGTTGTCTTCTTTGTGCAAATCGATTTCTTCCAAGATCATGACATCTTTCAACAGTGAGTACATTACTTCTTTGTTCTATAGATTTAGATCTGGCATCTTTTACCTTACTCATCCTAGGCGGCCGATTGTCTTCATCTCTTCCTGCAGGTCTATTGTTGTTATTGGTTGTACATTTGACAAACTTGATGGGTTCTACATTTCTTGACTTGCCACTACTTGATCCCTCTTCATAACCCAAACCATTTTTCAACTTTGGATTCCTTTGTTGATTCAGGATGGTGGCTAATCCTTCTGAGGCTTTGATACTTGATAGATTCTGATTATACAAGGATTGAAAATTCTCCATCTCTTTCCTAGTTTTCACTACTTCTTCTAATGCTTCAAATCTCGCCTTCTTTTCTGATAACTATTGTTTCAGAATGTATTCAATTTTCTTTGCCTCTTCTAATTCTAGTTTTAGTAGGAAAAGGTCTTCATCAGGTTTTTTACTGTCTTTCTCGAACTATATTAGCAATTGTCTTTTCTTTTTGTTCTTGATTCTTAGTCTGTCAATCTCTTCCAATGCACTGATCAGTTCTCCTTCCATGTCAACCACAACTTCTTCTTCATTAACATCACTCCCTGTGATTTTATTATCACAATACTCTTTGGCCATAAGTATGAAGTCATTTAGTTTATCTTCAATAGAGGAGTCATTTCTTCATCATCTGAAGGATCATCATCATTGTTTATGCACAGACTTTTCTTCTTAAAGGTTTTCTCCTTAAAGAAATTCCTGTGTCTGTACTTCTCCTCATCATCACATGCTTGATCCTTTCCTTTGTGGGGACATTTATTTGAAAAATCACCTATCCTACCACAGTTGAAACATTTGAAAGGTAGTTTACCTTTGTATTTGCTTGATCCCTTCTTCAGTCTCTTCACAAATGTTGCTTCAATTTCATCAGGCTCAGAATCCTCATTCTTGTCTGCTTTAAATAATGCTTCTCTAGGGGTGGGTTTATCTTTAACTATTCTCATTTCATATGCAGTCAATGTTCTTAGAATTTGATCAAAGTCCAAGGTTTTTAGATCATTAAGTTCTTCTATAGCATAGACCTTCAGGTTGAACCTATCTAGGAGAGATCTCAAGATTTTATGAACTAAAGAAGGTTCCTCAATTGTTTCACCAAGTTCCTTCATTACATTTACCATTTCTTCCACTCTCAGAAAGTATTTTCCAACAGTTTCATCTTCCTTCATATTCAGTTGTTAAAACTGTATTCTGTAGGTTTGAAGCTTTGCATCCTTTACCTTCTCATTACCCTCATAACTGCTAATGAGTTTGTCCCACATTTCTTTGGCAGTTCCTAGGTGCATAACTTTTATGAATTCTTCTTCTGCAAGACCACTCGAGATAGCATTCATAGCCTTAGCATTGATGATAAATTCTAGTTTGTCATACTTATTAGCTAGCACAACTGTCTTTACATAACCAGTATCTACCACATCCCAGACATCTGCACCTAAACCCATTATGTAGGTTCTCATTCTAACTTTCCAAAAGGCAAAGTTTGTTCCATTGAACAGAGGGCCCTTATTGGTTGAATTTCCTTCATGGATTTGTTGGCATGTTTTATAGGCAGCGTGTGCTTGTCATTGATGGCAAGTATAGCAGCGATGATGGCTTGAGTACAGGAGCATGACCAACAATGCAGTGATAATGGGGAGAAGCAGCAACAGTGATCGTTGGATCAACAATTCAGAATTCTCGATGGCTGTCAGATCTCAATGTAGACAAGAGGAGCGCACCGATATGGAGGATATATCTTGGGCGTTAGATCTGAGCACAGGGTCCTACCACCATTGGATCCAGGAAAGCCTGCAAGTTCTTTAAAGTGCTAGGAGAAGCGGGCTTACAAAATCCTGAAAGCAGGAGCACCATCCATCTTCGGGAAGGACATGTGGACCTGTAGATATGGAGGATAGATCTCAAGAATTAGATCCAAGCGTAGTGTCCGACCACCATTGGATCCAGGAGAGCCTGCACATTCTTTAAAGTTCTAGGAGAAGCAGGCTTACAAAATCCTAAAAGTAGGAGGACCATCCATCCTCGGGAAGGACACGTGGACACAGATCATCATTTCGCTGACTAGAAAGTCAAAGGTATGAAATGATCCAGCCTTTCACCTCTCGAAATCGCGATACGTGAAATCACAGAATGATCTGAGCTGTCAGATCAAGGTTTGATCTGGACCATTGATCCCACTCCATTTCATATTTTCGCGAATCGAGAGTTGGAGATGTCAAAGAATATTAACTGCAGGAATCCCGAAATGGCGATATTTGAAATCGCAAAATGATTTGAGCCATCATATCAAGGTTTGATCAAGACCGTTGATCCCACTCCATTTCAGAGTTTTGCGGATCGAGAGTTGGATATGTCAAAGACTATTAACCACAGGAATCCCAAAATCGCGATATGCGAAATTGTGAAATGATTTGAGCCGTCAGATGAAGGTTTGATCTGGACCATTGATCCCACTCCATTTCAAAGTTTCACGGATCGAGAGTTGGAGATGTCAAAGAATATTAACCACAGGAATCCTGAAATCGCGATATGTGAAATTGCGATTTAATCGCAGCCATTAGGTCAAGATGTGATCTAGGCCATTGATCGGACTCCATTTCAGAGTTTCGCGGATCGAAACTTTGGAGTGACAAGAACAATGAACATCAAGAATGTCGAAATCGCGAAATGCGAAATCGTGAAATGATTTGAGCCATCAGATCAAGTGTTGATTGAGACCGTTGATCCCATGCCATTTTAGGGTTTCGGGGATCGTGACTTGGAGAGTCGATATGCCTCATCTCCAGATTCACGAAATGTGAAATCGCGAAAGCGCTTTATGCATAAGGTTGTGATCACAACCCTTGGTCACATCAATGAGAGATGGTGGAAACAGCTAGAGAAACCAAGCACCTTTTCGGGCATCACGACTAGGAATGTCAAGACACATGGTCACACGAATTTCAAATTGCCAAATGCCGAAATACCAAAATGAATGCAAGATCCCATGGAATCAATCCAACAGTGCAGGTGAATTTGAACAAGATAGGAGAGGTATTGTAGCACCACATAGTGTAACTTCCAGAAACCACTGATGGTTTCTGCCAGAGGACTCGAAGACACTTCGGGGTGATTGACAGAGGAAGTGAAGAGTCTCTGGGAATCTTCAAGAGGGATGAATATGTTCATGGAGGAAATTGACAATTGGATGAGCATTGAGGCCTGTAACTGGAACATAGAAGGTGAGCTCCACTGTCATAGAGAAGACGAAGAGTCTCAAACTGCCAGAGAGGCTGAGGAATCTCAGTATAACATACAGTGATGTTGAACGAGTGGTAAACAACCAGAGAAGATAAAGAGTCACAATGATGATCAGACAAAGCACTCGAGTTGTGGAGGAATATGACGTGGAGTGAGCATGCAGAGGCATTGTGAATATTTCATGCACAAAGACAACATATATTATAAGAATGTTGAACAAAGAAGAGATAAGTGTTGTCATTGTGTAGGAGAATCCATGTGTGTACAAGGAGGCAGAGCGCAGGAGCAGAAATACATAGTTGAGGAATGGTGCATTGATGGGATATGGTGCATAGAGCATAAAAGGCAGAAGAACAGAAAGTGCTAGAGGTGTGTAGAAGACATTGATGCAGATAGGGAAGAGTAGTGTAACAGAACAACGACAGGGCTGGTAAGCCATTGAATAATTTTATATCACTGTAATAATTTTTAGTAATAAAGAATTTATAATTTAGGGTGGTTGGGAGGCACTAGGGAGGACTAGTGTCCTCGGAGGTTCAAGTGGGTGCTTGAACAAAGGGAGTTGGTGCTTCCTTCTAGTTGGTGCTAGAGAAATCAAGGAGTTGGTGCTTCCTTCTAGTTGGTGCAAGAGAAATCAAGGAGTTGGTGCTTCCTTCTAGTGGGTCCTAGAGAAAACAGAGAGTTGGTGCTCTCAGCAAGTAGCAGCTTACAAAAATAAGGTTGTAGCCTCATTATGAGTTGGTGCTCATATGTATGATAATGTAAAGAATGTAACTATTACTTATCATATAAAGAAAAAAGAGGTTTTTACCCTGTATGGGTTTCCTCGGGAAATATTTGTCTCTGTGTTTCTCATATATGTGACTGATGCTGAATGTGTCAACATTTATTTCCTTGCATGATTGTCATCATCATTGAGTGCCTTGTAAATTTTTTAAAAGAAGCATAATTGTTTAAGCACGGTAACAACTGATTCACCCCCCCTCTCAGTTGTCCAACAAGATTGACATGTTTAAGATCTATGATCTACCCTTAGATAAAAGGTGCCATCTATGATACCAATTGTTGGACAACTGAGAGGGGGGGGGGTGGAATTAGTTGTTACCATGCTTAAACAATTATGCCTATTTAAAAATCATTACAAACCTCTCAATGATAATCACAGTAATGCAGGGAAGTAAGCATTGTAACATTCAACATCATTCATGCATATGAGATATACAGAGACAGATATTCCCTAAGGAAACCCATAAAGGGTAAAAAAATATTTTTCTTTATATGATAAGTAACCTTTACATTCTTTACATTATCATACATATGAGCTCCAATTCATTATGAGGCTACAACCTCTATTTTCCAAGCTGCAACTTGCTGAGAGCACCAATTCTCTGTTTTCTCTAGCACCCACTAGAAGAAAGCACCAACTCCCTAGTTTCTCTAGCACCAACTAGAAGGAGGCACCAACTCCTTGTGTTCAAGCACCCACTTGAACCTCTGAGGACACTAGTCCTCCCTAGCACCTCCCTACCACCCTGAATTATCAATGTGTGTTACTGAAACTTATTACAGTGATATAATGTTCAACAATAGCTTACCAGTCTCATCACTGTTCTGCAAGATTTTGTTTCTCCGTCTCCCTCACAGTCTTCCTGCATGCATACATTGCACTTTCCATTCTTCTTCCTTTTTTTCTCTGTGCACCATTCTCGTTCAATGCCCCTTTTCACTTTTGGCCATCCCAACTCCTGCACTTCACCTCCTTCTTCCTCCATGCATCACCCATCGTAGCAACAACAACCTCATCACTTCTCTATCTCGTGTACTTATAGCTTATGTACACCTTTTTCATGCAATGTTCACCATGCCTCTTCATGCTCACACTGCTCCAATCTACTCCACATTGGAGAGTTTTCTCCACTTCACTCTTCCACATCTATCCAATCTCCTGTGCACCACGTTTTCTCTCCGTTCTGCATATTTTTCTCATTGCGAGTCCTCTACCTGAACATCATCATAACTCTTCAACTTCTCTGGCGATTTCACCTACACATCCATCATCAATAGGTGTTATTCTAAGATTCCTTAGTTTCTCTAGTAGTTGAGACTCTTCATCTTCTCTTTCATAGTCGTTCTCATCCTCTCTGTTGCAGTTACAGACTTCAACGCTCATCCATCTGTCAATTGCCTCCACGAACAGTCTTCATTCCACTGGCAGATTCCTTGAGACTCTTCATCTCCTCTGGAAATCACATAGAGGTCTCTTCGAATATTCTAGCAGAGACCATCAATGGTTTCCTATAGTTCGACTACGAGGAGCAACAATAGCCCTCCGATCATACCCAAAATCCCTTGCAGAGTTTCATTGACTTCATGTGATCTTGCATTTATTTCGCCAATTCTCATTTTGGTATTTCGAGATCCCCGGGGTAAATATTTGTTACACTCCATATCCTGATCCCAAAAATTCCGAAAAGGTGTGGGATCAATGGTCCCAATCAACCCTTGATCTGATGGCTCAGATCATTAAGCGATTTCACAAATTGTGATTTCAGTATTCCTGTGGTGAATGTTCTTGACGCTTCCAACTACCGATCCATGAAACTCCAAAGTGGCATGGGATCAACGGTCCCAATCAACCCTTGATCTAACGGCTTACATCATTTCGCGATTTTGCATTTCATGATTTTGGCATTCCTGTGGTATTGTTTCTTTCTTTTCCAAGTCGCGATTATCAAAACCCAGAAATGGAGTCTTTGACATCCTCTGATCTTATGCCACGTGTACCTCTTGGATTAATGGTCAAGATTTTATTGAGACTTCGCAACTCCATGAGCCTTCGTTGTGCCTGATCAACGGTTCAAATCAGTCCTCGATCTGACGGTTAGGATTATTTTGCGATTTTGCATACCATGATTTCGAGAGGTTAGGGAACCCCATTCCTTTGACTCTCTAGTCAGAAAAATGATGATCTTTCACCACGTGTCCTATGGACCCAACGGTCCCGATCTTGTCATGATTTCGCATATCACGATTTCGGGGTTCGCGACTTCAGGACTCCTATAGTAGGAGTTCTTGACATCTCCATCTCCCAATTTCTGAAACTCCGAAGTGATTGGACGGCTCACATAACCCCTTAAGATGGACGGTTGATGAGATTTTGGTGTTTCTCATTTCGCAATTTCGGGTCTCCTATTGTAAAGAACCTTGACATTTTCATCTCCCGATATCCGAAATCCCGATATCCAAAACTCCGAAATGGAGTTGGACCATTGCTTCGATCTTGCACTTTAAAGAGCGTGCAGGTTCTCCTAGATCCAATGATGGTCGGACCCCGCGCTCGGATCTAACACCTGATATCTATCCTCCATCTACGTGCTCATCCCTGGTAAACACCTATGCACTGCGTCTGACTCTGAGCTAATTCCTCCTAAGATGACTTTGTTCTTGTTTTTCCATCGATGCATATTCTAAACTTGCCATCAATGACAAGCACACTTTTCATGTTAAACATGCCAACGATCCTCTGAACTATCTCTTCTGATCTTATCGAGCTTGCTCTGCAACATCTTCCCAAAATACTTCTGGTGCCCTCCTGGCACATTCTTCCTATACTCAAGCCATCATCATTGTTGTACTTTCCATCAACGGCAAGCATACGCTTCCTATAAAACCTACCAACAAATATTCACTTGTGTTTCCTCATCCAAGACACAATCTATGTCGAAGTGTTATATTCTTGCACTTATGCGATGTTTTACTTTCAGGATCTTTGGTAAACTGACATCTTTATGAACATTCATCATTTCTTTCAACTGTACTAATGTAGTCTGAACTTTCTCCGATTCTTTCTCTTTATGACTTTCTAAAATTCCCACAGACTCTTGAATTTCTTCATAGTTTTCTTGTCTTACGTTCATCCTTTCGACTTTAGCTATCATCCTTGGACAATCCTCAACCTCATGACCAAAAATATTACAAAAAATACAAATAGGACCTATTCCAAGGAATTACTTAGCAAGATGTTCTGGCCTTCTACAATTATATCATAGTGTCAATCCTCTTTTTCTTTTAAACATTCCCCATCCTCTTCTGTACTACACACTAGGGTCACAATGTTGGACCTGCAATCTGCAAAAATTCTTTCTAGGTTCCTACATCCACTTATTAGTCCAAAAACTCTTTCTATGCATAGGAATGACATATATTTCTTTATTTCTATTAAATTTACTCAGATTAACTCTTTCTTCTAACTGCGCCCTAGCCTTTAGACCAAGACATAATCTATTAAACATACTTAAATTCATGCTTTCGAAAAAAAAAATTCACTTATCTTAATCTTATTAAACAAATATTACCTATTTTCCTTAGATCAAATTTCTCTCTTAGCACAAAGATTCACAAGTCAATTAGAGTATTGCGCACTACAACAATATGTCTATGCACAAAGCCTCTCTTTTGTTTACTTTAGTTCCCAGCAATCATAGTTTCAAGTCTCAGCAACAGAACCATTTGTTGGCATAAGGGAAGACCCAGGGTTCAACGCTCAACAACACACCAACAAAACCCTAACTATCGGCCCTTTTAGCAACACTTGCAGAGCAGGCAAAATCTCACCTGAGGTAGAAGCAGGGGGGGTTATAGTACATAGGTGTCTATAACCAAGATGGAACACATATATGTGATAATAACACTTCACAGAGTACTCTATTAATACTTAGGAACAACATCCATTATTTCATTAACATCGCAGAACATACCCAAGGATAGATCGACGTAGTAAGAAATTAAAATATGCCATAACACTTAGCATTATAAGTTAGATCTAGCATCCATTCATTCTTAACAAAATTAAAGAACTAAGCAACATCATATCTATCTATCATACATAATAACAAAGGCATTGAGAAAATTCATAACATAAACAACAAAGCACAAAGAAAACAAAAGGCACAAGATATATGTGGTTCACCCCAGTGTGAGGCTACATCCACCAACCTCTTCGCCTTTTTTATTATTCTTCAATATCTTACATTCAGTTGCTCCTTTTCACTAAGCCGCAGAGTCAAGATTCACACTGGACATAAGATATGTGCACTAAGAGCCAGATCCTCCTTCCCAAAACTAGGTCAAGGCACATAACCAACTTCTCTATTGAGCACAGAGCCTTACATACACATTTTTTTTCACAAAGAAACCCAAACTACTTGCACTTAGCTACTTTTCACTACTCTTCTACAATACATTATTACTTATTTATACTTTCACAATCCCTTGCAATAAGGCCTAATCATGGGAAAATCCCATGGGTCGACATCCCTAAAACCATTACAAAAACCCTAAGGAACCCCTTACTTGGTCCACAAAGCCCGCAAAATAAGTGAGATCCATGATCTCAACCCTGCCTGGGTGCTCCATCTTTGACCATCGTGTCGAAGTCGAAAAGTGGTCCTGACCAAGGTTTCCTCAAAACTTGGTCGACGACCAACATCATACAAATATTGTTTGTAACTCTATAATAGACCTAGTGTATATGATCAGATACCTATAAAACTTCCTTAACTTTAACAACAAGAGACTATCCTTTTCATCAAACTTTACTATAGTCTCACATGACTAATTTTGGATTAGTCAAAAACACTAACTTGTAATAATGATAACTATGTACTTGTAACAAATAAAGATCTAAAAATGGTACATAATATTATTCAGTGTCTTTTATGCAATTCCTCCAGATTTCACTACTTGGAACCTCTCCGAAAAGGAGTTATAGAAAAAATGGCATACCTTGTTGAATTATGGCTTATTCTAGATAGAGAACTTGTAGAGTGTGCCTCGCACAAAATATTTGTAACTCCAACAATACAATGACCCACAAGCTAAAATTTGTATCAAAGATACTTGGATAGGTTTCCTTAACGGCCTCCCAATTTCACAGTCTGAATCATTCTAGAAAAAATGTTGTTGCGAAAATGGTGAGATGACCTGTAAATAATATACCTTAGAAAGCATCATCAAACGGATTTATCCTCCCTTGAATTTCATCCTTCTTTACTTCACCTTCCCTCTGAAATTCAGCTTAGATATCCTTTGGTTACCCCAGCCACCTGTATATATTCAATATGCTCAAGTTTGATTAAAAATGAGATACCCTTGCCTCTTATTTATACTTTCATGTAGCTTCCTCAAGGGGTTACCTTTTAACCATCTTAACCCACTTTCCTTATTTTAGGGCTAACCCACTTCAAACCACTTGTTCACTTATTAATTTCTCCATTAAATTTTTTATTTAAATCTTTTATTTTGTATCCACTTTGACTTATAGTACACTCATCACTTCTCTTTATTTTTTAAATAATTTCTTTTTTGATTTCCTTATTTTAGTGCTAACCCACTTCTAACCACTTGTCCACTTAGTAATTTATCCATTAACTTTACTATTTAAATAATTTATTTTGTTTCCACTTTGAATTATAGTACACTCATCGCTTCTCTTTATTATTTAAATAATTTCTTCTTTCCAACCACTTTGACTACTTTGACCTTTTGGGGCTTCTAGATGACTCATGAGCATTCTCCGACTTCACATGGACATAAATATCTAACCGTGAGAAGTTATGTGACATTCCACATACCACTAGAAATGGAATAACATGTACTATCCATCTAGAATAGTATTACCTAAAAATATATCAAAACTCATACCATTATCCATCAAACAAACTTGTGTCCATTACCCAAACCTTTGTGCTACCATAATTCACTACGAGACTTTATTCAAGGGTTGACATAAATGACAACCAACCCAAATAATCAACAAGAGGCTCCAACCCACTAATTATCGGACTCCAACCTGAAAGAAGCTCCAACTCCCTGATTTACCAACTACAAATGCAAGGAGGCTCCAACCCCCTAGTTTAGAGGCTCCGACCTAAATGAAGCTCCAACTCCCTAATTCTCCAAAACCAATTGGAAGGAGGATACAACCCCCTTTCCTTGCCTCGTCCAACTACCCCAAAATAAAAATGTAGACAACTTGTCACTATCACTAAATCGAAAATCCTGTCACTGTCAACCTATCTCAACAACCTATCACATCAACTTGTCTCAACATCCTATCACATCAACCTGCCTCAACAACCTGTCACTTCAATCTCACCAACCAAACCAAATCTAATCACATAGATCAATGAACTAACACAACTCTCAACCGTATGCACAATATCACCAAAATGTGCATCAACTAAACCAACTCACAACCATCATCAATACATGCATCAAACAAATCATATCTAATCAACAAGATCACATACCAAGATCACCAAGAGAATATCTCAAAACATATGCCCAAAATCACGAGAAACATCCTTCTAGTCATGTACCAAACATTTACCAAGATTTCCAATAATATGCCTCTAATAATGCACCACAAGATATGCTAATACAACCTAGATATGCACTATCAATGTGCCACAACATATATTCCTTAAATCATACTCTACAACAAGTTTCATACATCCAAGAGGGAATCTACCAAGACTCACTAAGACATGCCTCAACCATGGTCCACAAATTCACAAAGATACACCCTGAACCAATCATACAACATACCTTTTAACTCTGTAGAAATCATGTTGCATCAAATCTTATACAAGCATACATTTATGTCCATTACCAACCTGGGATGAGCATTTGTTCAAACCCTTTCACTGTTCTCTTCACACATCTGTGCCTTCCTCTTCTATTGCTCGCGGATGTCCATGCTTTCTTCCTTTTTGACCCATGTATGTCCACGACTTTACCATATTCAACTCACGGATGGCTTGTATGCGATCCTGTTGCTCTGAATCTCACAGATGTTTGAGTTTCTCTATGCATGCATCTTGCGGATGTACGTGACTTGTTCTTCTGCAACTCATGGGTAACCTTATAAAATCCTAGAATAGTAAGCTCATGTTTTTCCCTTCGGCTCCTGCAACTTTTCTCTTCACTGAACTTCGCTACCTTAGACTCACTGCTTCATATATGTCAATAGCACCTACCCATAACACTTTACAACATAGATATTCAATGTGCTCAATAGGTTCTAGTGGGAGTCTCTTGATCTCTTATTTATAATTTCCAAGTGCCTTCCTTTAGGGTCCATCTTCTAACTGTTTTACTCATCTTCCCTCTTCTAGGGCTAACTCACTTTCTTATTGCAATTACTTTACCCATAATTAGTAAACTCATAACTTATTGTTGCAACTAGTTTCTTTTTAATTATTTTCTTATTGCAACAACTTTACCCATAATTAACTCCTAGTTGCAACTACTTTGACTAGCAAACTTCTTGATGAATTTATAGGATCTTCTATAATAATTTGATTTCTTGTTGACCTTCTAGGGATTTCTACAATATTCTTGAGTGTCCTCCAACTTCACAAATCCATATCACCTCAACCGCGAGGAACTGCGTGACGTACCACATATAATTGAAAATGACACGAAAAGTATCATCCATCTATGATATTCTTCCCTACAATTACACTTCCCTTCTTGTCCATATTCCTTAATAAAATATGGGTTCCTTAAACACACCTTTGGGGCTACATGTAAATGATATCAAATGTACCTATCTAACTCACCATCGATCTCGATCATATAAATTTCAATCAACAACTAACTCACCATCAATATTGATCATACAACTATCAATCAACCACCCAACATCTCTAGAGCTCTCCAAGGGTTGACATCAATCTCTAAGGGTTGAAATCAATGAAAACCAACTGTCCAACAATATCCCCCTTTGGAATTGATGGATACACCAACATTTATGGAAACACCAATGCTCCAATACTCATGATCCCCCTATGACCATTTCTCCTCATCAATGTTTCTCACTCTCACCCTTTGAAATCAATGGAAAATGGTATCTCTCCTTGGGGCTACTCCCCTTGTCTTCATGCATTTGTTTTTTCTCTTCACATGTTTCCAAATTCCTCTTCTCTTCAAAAAAGAGTGAACCACTTTGGGGATGCTCCCCTTGTCATCATGCATATGCTATTTCTCTTTGTTTCCATGCCCTTATTCTTTCTTTCCTTCTTTGATAAAAGGAAAATCCCCCTATTGATATGTCTCTTTTTTATGGATGCTAATGATATTCCTGTATGGATCTCTTTCTTTGATTATTTATCTTCCCTTGACCTTTTGACAATATGTAGATCAATAGGCTACTTGTATATGTTTCCTTTCCTCACTTCCAGTGCCGCTAATTTTCCATTGGTGCTTCCTCTTGTAATTCTCTAACATATATAAAAAGCATTCAAAATTTTATTTCTTCATTTAAATGTCATGTTCACGTGACCATATTGTTCAAAAATATCCTTTTGATGATGTATCGTATGCTGATAGTTTATATTTCTCTGTTTTATTGTAATTTTTACTACTTGCCTTTCTGTGACCAACTGATTTCAACTAATTCCACTAATTCCAACTATTAACACACTTCCAAGCATCTCAGTAATCCATCTCTATACATAATTCTGGTGCTCAATTGTCCACAATGTTGACCCATCTATCATTGTACTATAATGAAGGCTTCATAGCTGCAACTCAATAAAATGTGTCCATGGATCTACTCTATCTACATGGGAACACTACTTCTCAATTGATAAATCTATCATTATGAACTTTGGTTAATTGACTGCTCTGAATCTGTCTCTACAAACACTTCAAACTGCTCAAAGGATGGTTCTTTGATATCTAGTAGCTATTGCAATGACTCCCCCTGTTCAATATTCATATTCATTGGGAGTCTCCAAGATGGGTGGATCAGAAAAATAACCGCTCTGATGCAAAGTAATATTCATCTTCATCTATAGACTCATCATATCTCTGAACTATGACTTCTTTCTTTCTATCTATGGATTGATATCTCACTACAATTCCTGAAAGTAAAATCTCTTGGGCCCGTTCTTTATTCACCTTCTCTTCTTTTGTTTCTCACACTACTGCAAATCCTATGATCTCTAGGACCTGTTATTTATTCACCTATTCTCCTTTTTTTTCATTTCTTCTCCGAAAATTCATGTATCTAACATCTTCCTTTTTCTCTATAGATTTTTCTTCATCTTGTACTATTGCCAATCTTGAGAGTATGACTTCTGTGTGTCCTTGGTTCATTTGATCTTCCTTTAACTATTCTTGTTTTCTTTTCCAAACCTTATTATATATGATATTAGTGTTATTTTTCAATGAAGTATCCATCATGCTTCTGCAATCATGAGCTATGTGACCATAATTGTGGCATTTGTAACATTCAATATTGTGATGGGCCACATAAGTATTTATTTCTTGATCATTTCTTTCATAATCCCTTCAATATGCAACTTTATGTCCAAATTTAGTACAATAAAAACAAATACCATAACATAAATTTACATACCTGGGAGTGAATGGTGTAGTCCTTTTGAATTATGTTGACGGGCGTTTATGACGCACCATCAATGGGAAGGGAAGATATGGTTCCGGGTTGTCTACTTAACCCAAGCCGTTTGGTATAATCTACCCTGACGGGTTTTATGGCTCTGTTAGCCAACTAAGATCTTAAAACAGTTTAAAACATGTGAACTAACTAAAGATACAACTTTAACATTCAACACTTTAATTACAAATGCTTAACTAATAGTGTTTATATACAATGGTTATATACAGTTTACAAGGTTTGAGCAAAACCTTGTGAAAATAATTGTTTTTAAGATAATGGATCTAAAAAATATTAAAAACAAACAAAATTATTCTAGTACTCAAAATGAACAATGAATGAACTAGATTGTAAATGATATAACGAAGATAGACAAAGCAGATTGACATTTAAATGATGCAATCACTCTTCATTCACAAATCAACAAATTAAATAAATAATACACTAACTAACCTCTATCTGATCAACAGTAATAAACTAAATTCATCTCTCTTCATTTGTATGAACTCCCCTTATCCCGTGTCAAGTGAAAACCTATGACATAAGAAAGCATAATACTTCCTAAATAAATTCAATGAAGTGTTTCATATTCTGGAGCAAGTTTATGATGACAGAAAGACAAATAATTATATATCATGTGACCTTGAAATGTCCAATAACTGAAAATGAAAGAAATTCCAATTCTCATGAAAAGTGTTACCAACTATCTAGCATCAGATGTAAACTCAAAATACTTGAATAGATGATCAATCACATATATAAACTAAACCAAAAGATAATGAACAACATAAAGAAATGCATGATATAAAATATTATGTGCATAACTGACTAAACCTAATTCGACACAGATAGCATTTCACATAAACAAATTACATGAGAAGAAAATGAAAAAACATTGCACAGTCTACACAAGACGAAATCCAAAGAGTAAACTGCTTTCTCATATAGTTTCAACAAAATATGTTCATCATATGGTTCAAGAAGAATTTTTGGGATAATAGACTCTTAAATATTGAAAAAAATTAATACATAAATGATAACAATTAACCATGTATTGATAAAATAGACTAAAGCTAATTTAAATCAATGCATAATCAATTACTGAAACAATATGAAGATATTATAATGAAAATAAAACCATTTTACTCACAGGACAAAATCCATTAAGTAGTCTGGAATTTCATATTCTTCTTCGAAAATACTCATCTATTCTCGCAAAGTTCCAACCATCTGTTACTCCATTTGAAAATAAAAAGTTACAAAATAAATAATATACAAAAAATAAAGGATCAAAATACTCCTCTCAATTTCTTGGATCCCTAGGCTCTGAACTTGATCATATATTTATGTAATGAATGAATAGTCTGGATGTCACTAATAATTTCTGCCACTTGAAATTTGCCTCGTAAAGAGAAAACAATATCTCTCACATGGTGCATTGTTTTGGGAAAATGCTTGTAAGTAGGCTAAATGGGTCCATTCTGGAGATGGGTTTTCAACCGTTTCTTCAGATTCCTCATGGTTTGTCTGAAATCAGTCCCATAAAATAGTTCTTTTGTTCTTGAATGCATTTCCAAATCTTATTTGTTGTTGCTCATAAATTATTTGTAGCATCCAATATTATTTTTGGATCAATTATATTGAACGTATTTAGATAATTAAATCAAGCCATGATCAAATCTGTACCAAATATCTGATAATAGAAACCTGTGAAACAAAAAGAAACCAAATTAATAACCTAAAAATTGTGAATAAAACAAAATCTAGAACAACAAAATTAAAATGAATTTAAACTAAAAGATAACTATAAGTTGTAAAAAAGTCTTGGTTATATTTTCCTTTCAAATACGATCTGAAAAATTTAGAAGCTTCAAGTTGATGGAGAGGAGAAAAAATATTAATTTTTGGTTTCCACAAAATCAAACAAATGATAGAGAATTATTTTTTTCTTTCTTTTTCAAATGAGATGCAAAATGACAAATGAATTTAATTAATTAAACCCACCAAATGATTTGGTGAAAATGATTGTTAATGATCAAAAGATGAAAACATAATCATAATTTAAACGAAAGTAAACAGTTGATCAAAATTAAGGTTTTCGTTTAAATTAATATTTTTATGTTCGTCTTTCCCTCATTCAAATTTGATCAAATGTGAACAAATGTCATAGAAAATATGTGTCGCAATAAAAACTCCCAAATTATGAAGCTTGTCCATCAACATCAAAACTCTGTATAAAGCAAAACAAAATGGCATTTAAATTTCATGAAATTCAAACCAAACAAAAGAAAATAATATAAACTCAAGCCAACCTCAAAAAAAAGAAAACCAATACCAATCCAATCAAGTCAAAGGGAAACAAAAGAAGAATCCAAGTAAAATTTTGAGGTACCCTAGATTTTGATTAAAGAAAAAGAGGGGGGTTTTGGGGGCCCAACAAATGGCGACTCACTAGGTGAAGCAGTTATCTTTGGTTAGATAATAAAATATTTACATGTATGAGAAGACAAAAGATAAGGCTTTTGACAAAAAGGGAGTTTGTCTTGAAACATGTGTACCACATTAACAAGTCAACCTTTTAAATTTTTAACCAACTGTAATTGATTTTTAAAGGATAACCTTTTTAACTATTATTCAAAAAGCAAAGAAGAGTACTCCTTGATCAAACCTCCTACAAAATATATTATTTATCGGAACACACCCTAAGGAACAATTCATGATGACTAGAATATGTTATCTTATAGTTTAACTTTAATACCATAGGAATAGCCACTGCAACCAGCAAGTGTCCATAGCCTCGACAGGGATACCTTTTAACCCATTTAGATGCTTTTATCCCATTCACTGGTTAAATATGTATAGCTTATAAACCTTTTGTTATAAATTACTTCCTTTAATTTTATAAATAATGAGTTGGAAGACACTGTCCTGACTTGGTAATCAAAGAGTGACATCGTCATTCAAAAATATCTACATAAATGGAAAGGTTGGCTCATGATGAGACCTAATTTCCCTCATTCATGTAACCGAGAGCCATTACCCTAGCTTGGTGCCCAGATGACGGTAATGTCATACCGTAAATACCCATGATCATGATAGGTCGGCTCGTAATGAGACCTCCTATCTTCCAACTAACCCCTTAAACGTCATTTGTTATATGAAAAAGGTTGCACTATGATTAATGTCAATATCAAAATATATTACTTTATGGACGGGGAAACAAACTTTACTCCCTAAGAGTATGGGATTGCATTAATAGGTTTGAGATAATAACAATATAAGCCTCACTCATTTGTTCCTAAAGAGGGAACCGATTAAAACATAATTGCAGAAATTATATAAATATAGCATTTTGTAATTAATTTGTAATAATCAAAAGGAAAAGTAATCAATGCAGCTAGGTTTTAATATGAAGGTAAAACTTGGAAAGTGTTCCACCATGTCTAGGGTGATTCTCTTCTTGAAAATTACCTTGCAAAGTATTTCTTCAAGCATAAAACTTCAGGATGATGAAAGCTCAGATGACTTACTTAAACCAGAGTACCATTTATTTTGGGATTAATAAATCCTTATCCATTAATATTAAAATTTTATAGTCTTAATACAATCAACATTTCATCTTTTAAAACCCCAAAACAACTAATTGTCACACCACAAATATTCAAAATAAAAGAATATAAAATAATCTTAGAAATTTAGTTTTAATCAAATAAATTTGAAAACAAAATGAAAGGAAAAGTAATTTAATCTAAACAATGAAAAGAACAAAATTAATTCAGAGCAAGCCTTATCAATATGACTCACATCTTATGTGAAAATGTAATTTGAAATCATTTTGTAGTACCATAAAATAGAAGGAATTTATATCGTAAAGGGGATAACTATATCAATTCATAAAATATAAATTGATCAATCAAATTGATTAATTGAATTGATTGTAGTGAAACCATTTTAATGTATTTATTTCCTTCAGATGAATAATTAGTATCAAAATTGTCATTTGCTTCATAAAATGTTAAGCTAAAAAGGCCTTCTTTATTACGGATTATGTCAATGAACAAAAATAAATGATGATTTTATTAGAGTGTGTTGTCATGATTTGTCATTTTCAAAACAAGTTAAGTCCATTCAAGAAGTCAAGATTAAAATCAATTTCAATTTTCTATTGCTCGTCTCCTTTACAGCATTTCGATTTTTAAAAATTGTAGAGAAATGACCACATAAACATTGCAAAGTTAAGTCGCATGTATTGATAAATTATTTTAATATATGACCTTTTAAAGGTAATGTTAAATGGAATATAATCAAAAGTTGATATCCTTTTCATTAGTTTACTCAGATTATCCTTACTTGATAGTTTTGAAATAGTGATCATATTAAAATGTTTTGAAATAAAGATAAAAATAATAATAAATTTAAAGATATGACTTGAAGGGAAACGCTTAAACATGATAAACAAGGAAATAAGTATTGAAAAAGAAAAGAAGAGAAGACTTCTCTGAATGATGATTTTCCTTCATCCTGAAAGTGATGCCATGTTGCACTTATTCAAATTGACAAAGTGAAAGAAAGAAAATAAAATATAACCTATTCCTAAGTCTACTCTACACTATTCTACTCTACATGAACTAAGTGAAATGGAATTTCCAATGTAACCATTGAAGTAACTCCAATCCTGCAAAGACAAAGAAATTTCCAATTAGCAAGATGGATTGAAGTATTTCAGAAATAAAAATGAATACATCATACATACCTTTACCTTTATGCCTTTCATTTAGAAACAATGTAAGTATATCCTTACCATTCTGTCGAAATATATGAACCCTGCAGCCAATATGCAATTCTATCATGATACGGATCACAAAAGCATGGAAGAATGTAACTAGATTTAGAAAACTTGCCAAAATTATGGGGACTTGACATAACCATCGACCAAGATGGAAATTCTCCATTTTCTTGACAATTCTCCACTATTTCATGAATTTATTCGCATGGAGGATATGCAAAAAACATGTCATGCTTACCCCCTAGAGTTTCAATAAGAAACAAAGTAAACATGATGTTACCATTACTTTGAAGATTTTTTAGATATGAATTATGAAGCCAATCTTCAATCCTATCATGAAATTCATAATCCAAATTATCACTTCGATGAGTCAGATCTACAATTGATAAACACATCGTACGAGGATTCATTATAGAAATAAAATTGTTCGTTTGAGTATTCCTTTTCATGAGATGAATTTGTTCCAAATGTGCAGTAGAATCATGAGAGTTTAATATAGTCAATGAATGAATATGAAGTATGGAATCTTCAATCTCCATAATGAATGCATTCTCTTTTTCAAAAATAAATTGTGTAGAATCATCTTGTGACATATCTTTTTCCCATGTGAGTGATTAAAGTGAAAGAGCATCAAATCCAACTTCATAAATGTTATGTTTGAAATTAATTTCACAAAATATTGACATATCGAAAAGATTATATTGTGATGGAAAATAGTACGATGTCATGGCTAAAATACCATGCACACCATAATCTAAGAATAAATCAAGATATAAAGAGTAAAATGAATTAGAAATAAGCACATGAAAAGATTCTCTTGAGCTATGATAATTAACAATGGTATTCTCAAGACATTCATCTTCACTTGCCTTAATACTTTCACTCTCTTTTGGTGATAAATCCTTCAACATAATAAAATCATTTAAATTTTCCTCCTGTATGATAGACAATTCAAAACTTTCATGACAAACATCTAATCTTTCATGTGGATAAGGTATGATTTGTGGATGAAGGTTTAAGGTTTCTTCTTCCAATTGTAGATCTACATCTCTAATCTATTTCATTGGAATGTTAGAACGCTTAAGATCATTTTCATCACCTAAGTGTTCTTCAATAATTGAATCTAAGTACTCATTAGAGAAAGAGTTAGAAAAATATGGACATATACCTAGACCCACAATAAACTCTCCTTCCATGATAGTTGAGGATTGAATATGCAAGAGTTCAGAGGAAAAAACAATTTGATTGTAAGTGAGAATATTTTCAATAGATTTTACCTCCTTTTCTTGTTCAATGTTTTCTGATGGATTCCTCTCATCTTGAAAACAAAATTCATCTTGCAATTGGGTGTCAGGATTGTTGGAAATGTTTAACAGGTTGTCATTGATGGCAAGTACAGTAATGAAGAATGAAATAGATGGGCACCAGAAGTATTTTGGGAAGAAGCTGCAGAGAAACCTCGATAAGATCAGAAGAGATAGCGCAGAGGATGTTTGGTATGTTTTACAGGCAGCGTAAGCTTGTGTAAGCTTGTCATTGATGGAAAGTACAACAGTAATGATGGCTTGAGTACAGCTGCGATGATCAACAGGAAAATAGAAGATAAGTCCAGGAAGATTGAATGATTGAAGGAAACGCAACGTTGATCAGGCATGATGAAGTCCCATAAAGTTTGTGAAGCATTTCTGATCATTGGATCCTGTCCAAAATTTCCGACAGAATGAGGGCCGTCAGATCTAAATATTGACAAGAAGAGAGCACTGAAGAGGAGGATAGATATCAGGCATTAGATCTGAGTGCAAGGTCCAACCACCATTGGATCGAGGAGAACCTGCACGATCTTTAAAGTGCAAGGAGTAGAGGGCTCACAAAATCCTAAAAGTAGGAGGACCGTCCATCTCAGGGGGTTATGTGGACCAATGAACTGACTCCCTATCAGAGTTTCAGGGATTGATAGTTGGAGATGACAAGTAATATCATCCACAAAAATCTTGATTTTGTGATATGAAAAATCGCGACGTAATCTGAGCCGTCAAATCAAGATCACATCTGGACCGTCGATCCGACTCACGTCAGCCAACCATGTCAGCTAGGAACACATGGCACAACTAGGTAATGACAAGTGTCAGACTAATTCAACATTCCAAGAAGATGTAAGTCACGAATTAAGGTGACACGTGGTAGTTATTTAACACATGTGACGTCAGCAGATTTACTCCATATCAGAGTTTCATGAATCATGACATAGGGAGACAAGAGAACATTCACCACAAGAATCCCGATATTGCGATATGTGAAATCATGATGTAATCTGAGCCGTCAGCTCAAGCTCAGATCTGGACTGTTGATCTAACTCCATATCAGAGTTTTGGGAATCGCAACATGGAGAGGCAAGCAAACAATGCAACAAGAATGTTGATTTCGCGATATGCAAAATTGCGATTCAATCGTAGTTGTGGAATGAAGCTCTGACCAGGACCGTTGATCCCACACCATTTCGGGGTATCGGGGATCGCGACTTAGAGAGTTGAGATGTCTCTTCTTCAGAATAACAAAATGTGAAATTGTGAAAGTGCCTTATGCATAAGGCTATGGTCACAGCCCATGGTCTCGATAAGGGAAGGAGTCAGTCCAGATAAGCTCCATTTCAGGGATCGCGACTTGGAAAGTCGAGATTCCTCATCTCCAGATTCATGAAAAGTGAATTCGTGAAAATCTCTTTTTGTATCGGAACTTTGGAAATCGCAAAATGAAGTGTCGAGACACTCAGCACAGAATTGCCAAATGCCGAAATGCCGAAATGAATGCAATATCCCATGGAATCAATCCAATGGTGTAGGTGAATTTGAACAAGATCGAAGGGCTGTTGTTGCACGACACAGTGAAACTGCTAGAAACCTTTGATGGTTTCTACCAAAGGATGCGAAGAGAATTCAGTGCAATTTCTAGAGGAGCTGAAGAGTCACATGGAATCAACGAGTGGAATGAAGATGATTCGTGGAGGAAATTGATAGCTAGATGAGAGTTTGAGCTCGTAACTAAAATAGAAAGGATGAGATCGACTGTAGCAAAGAAGATGAAGAGTCTCAACTGTCAGAGAGAAAAAGGAATCTTAGCTTAACACCTAGTGATGATAGACACAGGGGTTGAACTGCCAGAGAAGTTGAAGAGTCG
>JZKD02S0617524.1:510037-544779 GCA_000966675.3 Picea glauca
AACGGAGCCGTTAAACTCGTCAGGGTGGTCCATACCAAACGGCTTGGGTTATTTAGACAACCCCGGACCGGTTCCACTCTCCCAGTTGACGGACGGTCAATTTTGCCCATCAACATGTTGGTATTTGGAATTCCAAACATTGTTTTTCTTCCATTTGACTTCTGTACATTTATTCAATCCTCTTGGATTCTTCTAGCTAAGATTTTAGTTTTACAATGACCTGTTGGGATTCTTCGAAGATTTCTTGAGAATTCTTCTTGACTAATTTTTCCTCAAGAGACTTGTTTTTATTCTTTTATTTCATCAATTCTTCTAAAGTGATGATTAATTTTTCTTTAAAGTCTACTATGCCTTCTTCATAATCTTCTTCTTTTGAATCTGTTTGACATGATGAGCATATTTCTTCTTGTTTTGTATGTACACTTTATTTAATAGAATTTGTCTCTATGATTGAAGATTCTTCAAAGTAGAGATTATGTAGCTTATCCCAAAGTTCTTTAGTTGATGAACACTGTCCCACTTTGTCCTTTATTGAATCAGGTAATCCTTCCGAGATGAAATCTAATTCTATTTTTTTGTTCCTTTTCAATTAATTCTTGGCTATATTGTTTGTTTTATTTGTAGCATTGTATCATGTAACAACTGAGTGTCAAAAATCATACCCCTATGCCTCTGAAAAAAAATTCATTATTTTTCTCCACATCTCATACTTTAGACCATTCTGACCATCGAATTGTGGTATTCCATTTCTATACAAACTATTTCTCTCTGTGATCTTCCTTCCAATGGTTAAATTGTTTTCTTGAAGGACCTTCTCTAATACCAATTGTTGGAATATTGATGGGGGGGTGTGTTGGACACACCTACCACACTTAGACAGGGGGGGGGGGGGGTGAATGAGCGTGTGGCGCTTTTCACCAAAACATCCCTCTTACACAAAAATCATTAGTTAGCATTCAACATTTACTTATTACTCATTGCTATCAGTTATAACCAGTTATATGTGAACATATATCAGAAACATAGATCATCAATAAGTCATCACCACAAGGAACACAAAGAACACAAGATGTATGTACAATTTTCTTTTTATTATGGACTGCAATCCTTGGTGTTTTTCAGCAACAATTGAATAGAGTACAACTCTATAAGAGCATGAACACTATAATGAAAGACTCATCTTACACCTTCAGCACCAACTGAGATGAGGAAACAATCCTCAACAGATATCAATCTGCAACAGGTACGTGACCTATCAGTAGTGAAACCCATGTGTGTACATGCCCTGGCTCACTATATCCCACGTATGCACGCGACCAATATATACAACAACCTGCATATGCCTTCTGAGCTATCAGGGTTTATCCTTTTCATCACATACTCAGATCCTCTACAATCTGTAAGAATAATTTATTCTATCTCCCATTGTCCAAAGTGACCACCATCCAGTCACAACACATACAAGCTATTCAATATCTTACTCATGCTCCACAACCAATCAATATGAATGCTAACTCAATCATGTATAAGAAACTAGTATACCATAAAAATCATATCACAACTAAATCAGAAGACTATTTCTCACTCCATCAACCAACATAAATACTATCACAACATCCATACCAAGAATGTCCTAAGCATTCACAACACAACAAGAAATAGTAACCATCAATACAATAATGTACCCATACCAGTGTGTCAGTGACAGATCTGAGCCCATAAAATCTAGATCTAGAACTTGCTTCAATATTCAATAGCCAGTCATCATCTCAAACACAAATCTCCATGATTTTATCCACTATATGTGCCATGTCCTTCTACAGCCCACGTATGTACGTGCCCTAGCCCATTACAGCCCGCATACACCTCAGAAACTAGGGTTTCTAAAGATCCAAGACTTTTTTCCATCAAGAACTTCGATACTACCGAAACTTTGATGCATCCATGAGATCCTCCTCACTCTCTCTTTCTTAGAATAGATCTTCAATCATGCTCAAGAGATACACACCAAACATGTTCTCACAAGAAGCTTTCAATCAATACTCCAAAAGATAATCTCACAATAAGCTCTCCATTGATCCACCAAAAAGATATTTTACAAGAGACCATTGCTATCTTATTTATACTTTCATCCTCTAGGTTACTTAACCCATTTCTAGGTCACTTAACCTATTTTCCTTATTTTAGGGTTAACCAATTTCCATAAATAGAAAGTTCTCCAATACTTTATCATTTAAATATTTATTCTTGGTTTTGTCACTTCACTTTATTATTTAAATAATCCTTCTTGACTTTGTCACTTTACTTTATCATTTAAATAATAATTTATTCTTTTTCAAGCACTTTGACTTCTTTGACCTTATGGGGCTTCAAGCCATCATATCAGGGGTCCTTCAACTTTGTAGGGCCATAACTCACAAGTCATGAGGAGTTATGCGACATTCCACATACCACCTAAAATGGCATGACAAGAATTATCCATCTAGGATAATTTCACCAACAAAATAATTGGTCTTCATCTCATTATTCCACATACAAGTATGGGTTCTCTCAACCACAACTTAACCACAAAGCATCTTCCCGTGAGGGATTACACCATAAGGGGCCACTTTGAAGTTCATCCATTTTTACTTATTATCAACCATGACAAGAAAACAATGAGTCATATTTACATCAAACAAACTATGCATCACATGTAAATGAATCCATCTTCATCATGTATCAATGAAAACTCATTGATCCATATTCATCGATTGGTTTCCACTTGACATCTATCATTCTCATAAAGGAAAATAAATATAAATTGTTCATAAATCATAAATCAATCAATACTATAAATCAATCCATTGATATCAATCAATCATTTAATCACTTGACATCAATCAGTCAAACCATTGGCATCAATGACAACATGACCCAATAGGGTGAATCCGTATGAGCAGTTTTTACCACTTTTAATCACAATATGCATTCTTTAACTTTATCAATAGTGTTCAATGGTTTATGATTTATGCATTCAATACATTATTGCATCATAAATAGTATCATCAATTAGTGCATAATAAACAACCATAGAGAAACATCCACAAATACACAGTACACTAGAATTTATGTGGAAACCAAAATGTGAGAAAACCACCTAATGCTTTTATTATATGTCAGAAGATACATTCATGGGAAGCACCAACTTCCAAATTTTTAGCTCCAATTGGAAGGAGACTCCAGCCTGAAGGAAGCTCCAACTCCCTGATTTACCAGCTACAACTGGAAGGAGGCTCCAACCCCCTAGTTTATAGGCTTCGACCTGAAGGAAGCTTCAGCTCCCTGATTCTACGACACCAACAGAAAGGATTCTGCAACTCCCTTTCCTTTCCCCATCCAACCACTTATAAATATAAATGTAAACAACCTATCACTATCACTGAATCAAACAACTTTCCATTGTCAACCTATCTCAATAACTTGTCACATCAACGTCTATCAACAACCCATCACATCAATCACATCAACCAAACGAGATCTAATCAAATAGATCAATGACCAAACACAACTCTCAACCATATGCACCATATCACCAAAATATGCATCAACTAAACCAACTACAACAACTCACAACCATCATCAAGACATGCATTAAACAAATAATATCTAATCACCAAGATCACCAAGAGCATATTATCTCAAACCATATGCCCAACATCACCAAAAACATTTGTCTAGTCATGTAACAAACATGTACTTATAATATACCAAACATGTACCAAGATTACCAACAAAATGCCTTTGATAATACACCACAAGATATACCAATATAGTTACCTAGATATGCACCAACAATGTGCCTCAACAAATTCACCTTAAATCATGCTCTACAACAAGTGAGATACATCTAAGAGGGAATCTACCAAGGCTCACTAAGACATGCCTCAAGAATGATCCACAAATTCACAAAGGTACATCATCAACCAATCATATAACATGCCTTTCAACTCTGTAGAAATCATGTTGCATCAGATCTCAGACAAACATACCTTTCTAGCCATTACCAACATGGGATGAGCATCTCTTCAAACCCTTTCACTGATCTCTTCACACATAGACACTTTCCTCTTCTACTTATCATGGATTTCCATGCTTTATTCCTTTTTTAGCCACGTATGTATGTTGCTTTCCCTTATTTAGCTCATGGATGGCATGTACATGACCCTGCCACTTTGAATCTCACAGATGTCCATGCTTCTCTATGCCCATGTCTCGCGGATGTACGTGACCTATCCTTATGTAGATCGTAAATAACCTCAAAAAACCCTATAACAATAATCTCAACTCCGTCTCTTTGGCTCCTGCAACTTCTCTCTTCACTGAACTTCATTGTCTTAGACTCATTGCTTCAGATATGTCAATAGTACCAGCCCATAACACTTTATAACATAGATATTCAATGTGATCAATAGGTATTAATGAGAGTCTCTTGATATCTTATTTATACTTTCCAAGTGCATTCCTTTATGGACCATGTTCTAACTTTTTTACCCATCTTCCCTCTTCTAGGGCTAACCCACTTTCTTGTTGCAACTACTTTACCCGTAATTAGTACACTCATAGCTTCTTGTTGCAAGTAATTTATTTAATTATTTTCTTATTACAACAATTGTACCCATAATTCACTCCTAGTTGCAACCACTTTGACTATAAAACTTCTTGATGAATTTCTAGGAGCTTCTAGAGTAATCTGACTTCTTTTTGACCTTTTATGGGTTTCTAGAATATTCTTGAGGGTCCTCCAACTTCACAAAGCCATATCTCCTCAACTATTAGGATCCATGTGAAGTACCACATATCATCGGAAATGACACAACATGTACTATCCATCTATGATAGTCTTCCCTGCAATTACATTATCCTTCTTGTCTATATTCCTTAATCAAATTCGAGTTCCTCAAACACACCTCTGGGGCTACAGGTAGACTACATCAAATGTACCCAACTAACTCACCATCAATCTCAAACATATAAATGTTAATCAATAACTAAATCACCATCAATATCGATCATACAAATGTCAATAAAATGTCCAACATCTTTAAACCTCTCCAAGGGTTGACATCAATGAAAACAAACTGTCCAAACCAACTGTCCAACACTATTATTTTCCATCTTGTGACATATAGACTTATTTAGGGTTCCAACCTTTCTGTTTTTCTCGACTGAAATAAGTTTTATTCTTCTTTCATTTTGTGACATATCGACATATTTATTCATAGTGATTATATTTAACAAACTTAGGATTTTCAAGGATTTTCAAATAAAATGGAAATTGCCAATCTCTGAGAATGACTACATCCATTTAATAAAAAACAATAATCACCTAATATTCATACAATGTCCCATTAATGATGATATATATTAGCATATATATCTTTGCATATCAAGGATGTGAACCACGATATATATCCAGTGTATATGGCCTTAAGAACCGAGATGATGCCAATGATAAATGAGGCTTATGAAACTTGACCGTGAGTGGATAAAAAAGTGTGATACAAAATTGAATGCTTTATTATTTTTTTATGCACTTAATGTTTTGGTTATAAAAGTAATACTTTGATTATAAAATCATTTTTTTTAGTTGTGTTGTAAAAGTCATTGGACTGTGATTTTTATAAATATAAATTTAATTTATATTATAATAAATTATCTTTGTTTATCCATTTTTATTTATTCTTAAAAAATTAATGTAGTTAAGAAATATAATTTTAAAATTATATAAATAGCTTTATCTTAAAAATGATTTATGTAATTCCTCTGAAAATGTAAATCTTTATATCCTAGATTTACACATTTAAAAGACATGTTCATACAAAAATTATTTGGAAAATGTAACAAATAAATCATTCACACATACTTATTTGAAACAAAATTAGTAGAAGGTTCTAGAGATTAGGTTGTTTGTACTTGATCTTTGTAATTTCCAAGGAAGGTAATATTTTCAGTTTTGTTATGTGAATAACATTTTAAATTGTAATAATTGTATGTTTTTGTTTTTTTTTTTGTTTTTTTAATAAAAGTAACTATATATTGATATTCACAAATATATGTGGCATTACAAAATATGAAGTCTTCCATCTGTCTTGCCACATCTAAGAAACTAGGACAACTGGCCATCAAAATTCAAGAGTAGTTGTAATTGTTTGAACAAGACAGTGAAAAGATCTAACTGACGAGAATGGTTACAATGATCGACTAGCCAGTGGCCATGGTCATCTGACTTACATCGTCTGATAGAGAATATCAATTCTATGCATAATTGACATAGCCAAAAGAAAAACATAGACCTTGGGGAGATAGTCTAGATGCGAGCTCGAGCTCAAGCTGCCATGGGCCCTGTAGGCTGGGAAAAATTTCTAGCCACAGGTTGGGCACCACTTGCTTGTTGGAGCTTCAGTCATGGCATTGAACATGAGGTCCATTCGTTATCCCAGGATTTGTCAGATGTGTGTCTGGTCATTGAGTTTATGTCACAACTCAAAAATGAGATGAAGATATCTGGGAGTCGAGTTAGGGTGGGCGAAGGTGGCTCCTCCATCAATTATGCATCCAACTCCTTGCCTGCATCTGTTGCTATCATTGGAATATCCATTTTCCAATTGGGAGGAATTTATTCCTCCACCATGCATTCATAGGTTCCATAAAAATGATCCGTAATGTGGAATTTGAGAGGGGAAATTTCTGGGTGAAATCTAGGTAGAGGGGAAATTTCTAGGTGAAAGCTAGGCGAAAGCGAAGACTTCTCAGGAGGGATAATTTCTGTAACAACCCCAGTTATATAGTTAAATAGGGTTTATTAAGTATATTTAATTAAGTAATTAATTGTCTTAATGTGTATTAGTTAATTAATGAATAGCTATTAATAATATTAATTAATTAATTAATTAATTATTGTTTAATAAATGTTGATTAATTAATTAATTGATTACTTAACACATTCAATGATTTGGGTAAAGAATTAAAGGGTAGAGGTATTTATTTATATTTTGCTATGTAATTAATTAGATTGTTGTTCATAAATTAATTTATGTTTCTTATATGCTGAATGAAAGAAATTACTTATTGTTTATGCGTCGAAGTAATCTTATCTGTTTAAATTTATGAATTTTTTTGGCTTAATTAAATTAGGAACCTACAATTTCCTCCTCAATTGTGCAGCTATCATAGTCAATTGTGGGATTAGAAGGTGGAGGTCAGGGTTGTTGAGGCCAATTATGGCTTTGGTCGAGATGACTGATAGTGATGAGGGAAAGATGAGAGGGGGGGATTCTATTGCATCTGGTAAAGGTGTTGTAGTACAATGGACCCCTTCTGGATTTTCCCTTCTCTCTAGGCATGGTGTGGGTGTTTGGGTAAGGATTGAATAAGATATAAAATGGAGGATTTATGGAAGGTGGTCGAATAGTCGAGCACAAGGTATAAAAGGAATGGAAGATTCGAGGAAGATTCGAGCACAAGGTGAACAAAAAACCAAGGAGAAATCAAACACAAGGCAAAGATGGAATGGGAGAGTGATCTAGGGCACCGACCTTCATAATGGTTGGAAAATTGATAGAGGAAAAATCCATGAAATCCGTGGTGACTGCTAGCCTAGTGCAAGTACCTTTCTTGGTATGTCCAACTTGGTTTGCGGAAGGCACCATTACGTTACCTTGGTGTGCCCAATGCATTACCATTACGTTTGGCTGAGTGTGGGTCATTCAGTCTAGAGGGAAGGAAGGCTAGCAACAGGGGTTAATTACTCCCTATGTTGTTGATCTCCACCTTTCATATATTGCAATCCACTTGTCACACCATCTGAGAAATAATTGTATTCATTGTTATTATCATATATAAAATGATATTTTTTCATCTATTTCTTTTGAAATTTTATTTCCATGTAAAACATAGTAATTTATCAAGAAGGAATGTCTAGAATTGGTAGACTTAAAACAAATGAAATACAAACAATACTTGTTGATGCATTTAAATTGAACCTATAGGATACAAATATTCAATAAAATGTTCATTTTGAGGCTAATATTTATATTGAAGAAGAAGGTCTTTCAAAAACAAAAGGAGAGGAGGTAGCTTGTAAAAGATCATTTAAATATGGATGGAAGTTAATACAAAAATGGGCATATCCTATAATAGGTTCAAATGATGAAGAGTGCATCAAGTGTTCATGTTGTGTCAAACTTAAAGGAGATATTTCTTATGTAAGAGAATGCAATAGTACAATACAATTAATTGGATTAAATGGTCATGCTATATCTAAGGCTCATAAATGTTCAATTCAACTATTGGAGAGTAAATCAAAGTAATAATATTTACTTGTCATGAAATATAATGAACTCATGTTGAATCATGAGAAATATAGAATAATTAGTGCAATGGAAATGATGTATTTTGTGGCTATAAACTATTTACCTTTAGAATTTTATAAATACTTCTTTGACTTGCATATGTACAAGGGAACATCTTTTTTTCCAGTGAAAAAAACAAGTAATTTTATTTATATAAACAAAATTACATCAACATATGCCTGTGGTATTTCTATGGCTATGTAGTGCAAAACTATTTATGTTGATAATCTATCATATCAAAAAACAATTAAAGGACTTAAAATATAGTCTCGATATAATCATAGATGATGGAAATATCCCTTTGAGACTCTAGATAATATTTTACAAAAATGGGGCGTCATATAATCTAGATTTGATCTTGCAAGTATCAACTAGTAATCATATAACAAAGAGAAAAACTAATCATACATAAAGCCAAGAGTTGTGAAGAAATTTTGAGGATCCTTTTGGTCCCATTTCCTAGACCTTCGATGCACCTTGGTCCATTTCCAATCCAATTTTGGAGTGTTTATTTGCTTCCTTATTCGAGTTGTTGTAGACATGTGTGAACGAGAGGTGAGATAAAATTGAAATCGATCTTTTTATATCTTCAAACATAGATTGTAGGTTGTGTTGAGCTCTAAATATGTCCTAAAACAACCTTATTTTAAAATTAATTTATCAACCCGAGGATTCATCTTTCGTTTCAAGAATATCAACAAAGTCTATGCAGATAGTTGTAGAGGCTAAAATCGTGCAGTGAAAGAAAATATGAGTTTATCGAAAATCAAGTTCCTCACGTGTTCATTAAAGGTTATGAAACTAAGATCTTACTTAATAGAATTGAAATCTAATTAATAAAATGTTGTGAATTAAAGGAATTAACTAATCTATTGAATTCATCTATTAAGAAGCAATAATCTAATCTAGGAAAATACTTAGAGAACCAATCTATCAACTATTAATCAACTTGTTGGAAAAGAAATGACAAATTATTTTGTCTGTGAAAAGGGACAACAAATGTAATCTAATCGAAAGGAACAACAAATATAATGTAATCGAAAGGAACAAAAAATGTAATATAATCGAAAGGAACAACAAATGCAAATTTAAACGAAAGGAACAACAAAAGCTAATTTAAGCGAAAGGGATAGCAAATGCTAATTTAAGCAAAAGGAACAATGCGTATGAAAATGAGAGGAACTATCAAGAAATAAACTACAACAATGGAAACTGGAACAACAATCGATAACATTCATATGAAACACCTATCTTTTGTAAGAAAACAATATAAATACATCAACACACTCATGCATTGATCTTAACTATTGCAAAAGAGATTTAAATCATAGAACGGAAATCAAAATGATATAATTACATATTGAGATAGTAACTCCTTTAGACTGGGCCCTTTTTCCTCATAAGGAATGCTACTAAAAACTCGATATGAAAGAATGGTGAAAACACCAAAAGCTTCTATTAATTCCGTGACTGATACAACATTTACAAAAGACTTATTTCACAGAGCAATTCTGAATTCCAAATGCTTGGATAAATTCTTAGATTGATTCTTTCCAGGATTCATTACCCCCTATATATTATAATGATATGGTTAAATTAAGCCATCCAGAGGATCAAAATATCATCAAGACTGATTTTACTATTTATAAACTTTACAAAATAGGGAATCGATCTTTCTCAAAACTGCTTTGCACCTCATGTCTTTAACTTTTAACAGTCTTCATATATTCGAAATATCCTTAACTATATTGGATTTGACAATATTTATCCATTCCTGTGCTAAAATCAGACAATTCCAACCAAATATCAAAATTTATCTAACATTACTCAATAATATTTCTATAATACATTTTAATCATTTTCTATCCTAATTATTCCTAATTAATAGAAAATTCAATCAAGATTACACCACAAACCATGGTAATAATGAGGATATTTGTACCTTTTTCTCAACTCAACATACCCCTGAGCATACCTTCTTGCATCTACTCATGAAATATAATATCTTATATGTAAAGCAATGATGTTGTAAGGAGGAGAGGTTGGTTCACCAAGTTCCCTGAACCCATTCTTGCGTTTGAGCTCTTCAAAAGAAGCTTCTTCCCTTTTTATATTAATTTGATAATACCTCTGGTAACACTCTGGAGGAAACCAAATGATAGGGGGACCATATATGCACCCAATCCAGGGAGGTCCTTCTTCTAGGATCATTCTAGTATACCTTTCCACTCTGAAGGTAGCTACAAATTTTTTTTTGAAACCAAAAGGTTCCCTACTCTTGACTTCATTTGGGGAGGCATCCCATCTTAATTTGGAAGCAACAAGAGATTCTTCTTTAATTTCCCTAAAATATGGTAGGCCTGATCATATAATTTGTTGGTGGATAGGGGATAAATATTCTACCACACCTTACCTCTTCATAAATGTCCTATGTTGCATGATGACTGGAAAGGATTTTGGAGGTTACCCTCTGATCTAGAGATCTAGATCAGTTTCCCTTTTCAGGAAGGTCTTGTGTGATTTAGCCCACCTAACTTGATTTTTGGTAAAGGACAATAATTCTTGAAACTGTATGTCCCCAATAAAAGGACCAAGGTTCTCTTTCCTGTTATCTTCCAAGATGAAGTTGTGGAGGTATAGCTCACAGAGAAAGTATTGCAATTTCTCTTCCTGCTCTCTAAAACATGAAACAAACTCAGATACAGAGGTGAATTTAGTTGGTTTACCTACTCTAATAGATTTCACCCTCAAAAACAAATAACGCTCTAATAAAAACAATATATAATTAGTATCAGGAGCCCTACAATCTATTGCATCAATGTAGACATCACAAATTTCTTTGATTTTCTCTAAAGATTTATCTAATTGGCTCTGTACTTTCTTTACCTTCCCTTGGGATCTAGTGAGCTCAACAAATGTTTTGTTTTCTATTGCTAAAATGGTTTTAAGTTGTTTAACAACTTTTTGATGTTCTTCCATAGTTACCATCTCACTTCTACACTGTGTTAATGTCTCTTGGGTTTGCACCAACTCTGTCTCCAATCTGTCAATGATGGCACTTTGTTCAAGAGACTAAAATGGTTACTCAGTCTGAACAATTGTTTGTTATGTGGTTGGGGGATCTCTCTGGGTCTCTACATCAATAGTCTCTAGGGGGGCATGGAAGTTTGTAGGAAGCAGTTCCTCAGGTTGGGCAATTGTTTCTTCTACTAATGGAGTCCATGTTTGAGGTTCAATTTCATGTACCTCCAAAGGAGTCACTCGTACCTCGATTAGATCACCTCGTACCTCAACCTCATACCTTGATTAGATCACCTCGTAAAAAATGAACCATCATCATTTTGTGTGGGAAATTTACATTGACGTACTTATGTTAGAACCGTTTGAGGAAAAAGATTTCGAATAATTTTAAATTTGTTCATGGGTTTTAGAAATATTCCACA
Source organism: Picea glauca (assembly GCA_000966675.3). Taxonomy (NCBI): domain Eukaryota; kingdom Viridiplantae; phylum Streptophyta; class Pinopsida; order Pinales; family Pinaceae; genus Picea; species Picea glauca. The sequence continues at coordinate 521,874 of JZKD02S0617524.1, forward strand.
TATCATAAAATTGTCACTTCCCTTGTTTATTGGATATAACTGGAATGATAGCCTCATTTTTTAGAAAAGGAAATCTAATAACACATTAAAACTTGGCATATTTAAGATAAACTTCGATACCACAGGCAGAGCCACTGCTACTAGCAGGCGTCGATAGCCTCGACAGGGTTTCCTTTTAACCCATAGATGAGCTCGTATCCTTAATAAATAGTTTTAATTGTACTTTCCCAAGAATACCATTATCCTGGTTTGGTAGCCATATGATGATAATGCCACTCACTAGATCGTAACCTAAGTGAACAAGTCAACTCGTGATGAGACCTGTTGTCCTTTGACGAAAAAAAATACCAAAGGCCATTGCCCTGGTGTGGTAGACATAGTGGGAATGTTAGTTATGTTATTATCTGATGATTGTGGTAGGTTGGATCATGATGAGAACCCCTATCCTTTGTGGAAAAAAAAACTTTATTTTATTTTGATGAATTTTTTTTTTTTTTAAAGGCTCTATCAAGGGAGGCTCATGTGCTCCTTAAGAGTGAGGGATGGCATAAGAAGTGTAAGAATTCCAAGTAAGAATGTGTTTAAGATTCCTTATTATTATATGAAAGCAATTTTCATTCAAGTATATGTGGATATATAGGGGAAAGAAATGAATTATGGTGGTTAATGAATTGTGAACAATTTTTAAGATGATTCCAAGAAATTAATCCAAAAATAGTTCGCTAAGGTATGTTAAATGATCCACACAAAATGACAAATCAGAACTAGTTCTAATGAAAATGAATTGGTGAAGGTCATACCCATAGGAGTGACTGATGTAATAATGGTATGTGTTGTTCAAAAAGAGTCGTGACTTTTGAGAAAAAGGAACAACAATAAGAAAAATGAAGAAGGGACAACAGTTGTTCCTTTCGAATGAACAACGCTATCGAAAAGGAACAAAAGGCACTCTAAAGGAAAAAACGGTGTAACATAAGGAACAAAAAACACTCTAAAGGGACCAAAAGTGTAACATAAGGAACAACAATCATTACTTTCAAATGAACAACAATTGTACACAAAGGGAGCAACAATCGCATGAAGGGAACGACAGTTGTTCTGTTTGAATGCATGACAAATCCGCTCAAAGGGAGAAAAAATCGCACAAAGGGAATGAAAGTTGTTCCATTCGAATGAATGGAAACTCTGTGCAAAGGGAACAACAATCACATGAAGGGAACGATAGTTGTTCCATTTCAACTGGATGACAACACAAATTTTAACCATCTAATTAAGTGATTATAAACCTCCTGTAGAACTTTTTGTTTTGGTGAATCTAGGATTGATTAGTCATCAACTAAATGCATCAATATTTATGGGTAGGTTTATTCAATAATCAAAGTACTGGATGGTTTGTTAGCGTTAGTCATTTATTACAGTCACATGATTTTTGCTGCAGATTATGACATATTCATATTTTGTGAAAACAGGATTTATATTTGATGATTTTTACAAAGTGAGATAGGAGAAAGGAACATAAAATAGTGCTAATTATATTCATTACAGTCATCTTTTCTAGTTATTATTCTCTCAAGTGACTTTCCTAAAAATTAAAAACTAAAAACTCAATCAAATATGTAAATAAATCTATATACAATATGTACAGTGTTGATAAAAATCATCATTTATGAAGTTGAAGCTGTTGTGTTACCTTCCCATCTAGATAGAATCTGAACAGTAGGGTCCTTACTTATTTCTTGGTAAAAGTATTATTTTGAAGGAGGATGATTGTAGAGTTGTAGCCGATGTCCATTTACTTGAAAAGGAGAACTAGACCCATCGATGGTACCTAAAGTGACAGTTCTATTATCATAAACTTCATTAATTTTGTATGGTCCCAACCACCTTCTCTATAATTTTCCAGGAAAATCATGAAATCTGGAATCATAGAGAAGAGCCCAATTACCTTTCTGGAAGGATTTCTTATTGATATGTTTATTGTGCCAGCTAGATCTCTAATTCTGAGTAACAATTGTGTGTTGCAGGGCAGATAGGCATGCTTCGTCCAACTCATTGAGTTGTTGTAGGTATTGTTTATGTGCCTCTATAAGATCCAGTCCGATTTCTTGGGCCATCCTTAGAGTCTTGATCTCAAAATCAATTTGAAATATAAGTTATTTACCATAGACTAAATGATAAGGAGAGTAGCCGGTGGTGTTACACCACATTGTATGATAAGCCCATAAGGCATTTGGAAGCTCAATTTCCCAATTTTGAGGGTTTGTTGAGACAATTTTTGTCAAAATTGCCTCCAAACCTTTACTGGTACTTTCTACTTTCCTGTTTTCCTATGGGTGGTATGGGAAAGTAACTCTGTGTTTAATATGATAACTATTCAGGGTGGTCGTGATTCTATGGGTTGTAAATTGTGACCCTCTGTTAATGATTACTTCCCTAGGTAATCCATAGCGTACAAATAATTTGAAAAGAAATTTAATGATTGTTCCTTTGTTTCATTTGACAAGGTTTATGCCTCTACCCATTTGGTCATGTAGTCTGTTGCAACTAGTATATAGTCTTTCTAGTTTGAATTTGGGTTGAAGGGGCCAACAAAGTCTAGTTCTCATCTCTCGAAAGGTTCTACAACTACTTGTGCTTGTAGGGGAATTTCATCAGCTTGTCCTCGTCGACCCATCCTTTGACAGTTGTCACAGGTATGGACATATTTATTTGCATCTTTGAATATTGAGGGCCAATAATAGCCCATATGTAAAATCTTATGCCCAGTCCTACGGTCTGCAAAATGTCCGCCACAGGGCTCATCATGACCGTCCTTAAGTATGTCATATATTTCATCATATATTACACATATTCGGATCTGGAGATCAACCCCTATGTGGAAATGATATCCACCAATCTAGGCGAATCATGCAGTGTGTTGGAAAATCAGTTTCCTTTCCCTTGATTATAGGTGTGTTGGTAGTTTCCCAGCTGCCAATTAATTTTCCACATCAGTGTACTAAGGTGGCTTAGTAGTGACAACAAACATATGTTTGTTTGGAAATTGGTCTTCAACTGTCAAAGAATCATTTTTTTTTGGTACGTGAGATAAGAAGTCTGCAATAAGATTCTCTCTTCTGGGTCGATCATTGATGGTCATGTCGAATTCCTGCAACAGTAATAACCACTGAGTAACCCGTCCATTAGTAATAGGTTTATTATCTAAATATTTAATAGTAGAATGATCAATATAGAGAATAAATGGATAGCCTACTATATAGTGACATAATTTATTAATAGCAGGTATAATGGCTAAAAATTCTTTTTCTATTACTGTATAATTTAATTAAGTGGGAGTAAGGTTTTTTCTAATAAAACAAATAGCATAAGGTTTCTTGTCTTCTTCCTGTCCAAGGATAGCGCCTATGGCGATATCTGATGCATCTGTGAAGATGTAGAATGGTATTTTCTAGTTTGGTCCTCTCAACATTGGTGTTGTCGAAATCATCTTTTAAGTTCTGCGAATTCCACATCATAGTTATCAGACCACTGCAATTCCACATTACCAGTTAAAGAATGTAAAGGTGCAGAAGTTCTTGCAAAATTTTCCATGAATCTACGATAGTATCCTGAAGTGCCAAGTAAAGTACGTACCTCAATTTCTATACGTGGTGTAGGTAGATTAAGGATTACCTCTATTTTTGTTGGGTCTACCATGATTCGAACTGCAGAAATATAATGCCCTAGTACCACACCTTCAGTCATCATCATATGACATTTTTCATGAATTAAACATAACCTAGTAGCAATGCATCATTCCAATACCTTCTCTGGATTGCTTAGATATTGATCAAATTAATTGCCATAAGGGGTGAATTCGTCCATGTAAACTTCAAGCCCTTCATTAATCAGATCAAAAATATGCTCAGAATGGCTCTCTGGAATGTGGTTGGAGCATTACATAATGCAAAGGGAAATACTCGGTATGCAAAGGTACCATAGGGACATGTGAATGCATTTTTATCTTGATCTTCCCATGTAATACGGATATGATTATAGCCACTAAAACCATCTAGGAAGGAGAAATAATTATTCCCTGCTAAAGTTTCAAGGACCTGATCAATGAAGGGTAGGTGGAAGTGGTCCTTCTGGGTAGCTTTGTTGAGTTCTGTGTAGTCTACACAGATTCACCATTTCCCATTCTTATTGGTAATGATCACTAGTGGGTAAACCCATCGACTGTCCGAAATAGGATATATAAAATCTACATCCAACAATTTATGTAATTCTTCTTTAACAAGGTCCCTGAGGTGAGGATTCAATCTTATTTGGGTCTGTCAGATGGTTCAAACATCTTTCTCAATATAAATATGATGTGTGCAGAGTTGTGGATCAATGCCCTTCATGTCAGAATATTCCCAGGCAAAAGCCTTCTAATACTTAGAAATGATATGAATCAACTTGTGTTGTTGTTTCTCATATAAATTATCATTAATATTCATAAACCCCCCTAGTGAAATATCAACTGAGTTGTTGTTATGGACAACGGTAGTGGGGATTTGTTGTTCCATCAATTCTCCCAACAGATCTCCCTGTTCTTCATTATCTAACACAACTTTTACCATTTGGCATGTTGGGTTACTTACAATAGTTGGTGATGTAGGAGCATCGCCAACAACAAGTGAGAGTGAGGCAAGCACCAACGCATTTTGGCACATGATAAATTGTTTGAAATATTTTGAAGTTGGATACGTCAAACTTAAATGAGATAGTTAAGAAAGGGCATACTTGTAGATTGTAATCAGACCTTGACTGTCCCGCTCTCATCTGAAGGACTAAGAGACATTTATGCTAGTAAATGTAGGTAGGTAGATTTGAATTCCAAATTAGACAGTTTAGAGCGAGGAGGGAAACAGGATATAGACACCGTCATTGTATAGTTGTACGATTATTATGAGAAGAGAGCATAGGAGAGCAGAAGCAGAGAGTTGTGTAAAGTAAAAACCCCTGTACAAAAGTTATGGATTACTACAAAGATCTTTAGTTCAGACTCATGATGTTCAATTGCTTCTGTGTTTATACATGTTGATTGATATCTTCTTGTTTACTCTCTGTTATGCATTTGCTTTGATGAGTGAATGTTTGATTTCATATTTAATGTCTGAAATATGAAGAGAGGGAGAGTAAAGAATGAGTTTCAATTGTTTCTCTGTCTGAGAAAGAGTTTTCCTACAAGGAGTGTAGTGAATTTTTCCATAAGGTGTGCATTGACAGAAGTTAGAGTTCATCTCTGAAAGCTTAGGAGGGATAGCATTGTTCTCATTCTCACAGAAGTGCAAGTTAAGCACAAGAGACATGCAAAGTGTGCGTTGGCTGAGAAGCGTCTCAGAGTTTGCAACCTAAGGGAGTTGTTGAAAAGACCGTTGTTGCAGGGAGTGTGCAAAGTCGAAGAGGTTCAAATACTTGGAAGTATTTGAAGAATTTCTGCAAAGAGTGCACGCAGGAATTTTCCCCAAAGGACTTGAGGATTTTTCAATCAAGCTCAAGAGAGATAGGATCTTCGAATTTGTCGAAGAAAATCTCAAGAGGGCTAGTGCTTTGAAGTGTCGAAAGGAGGTGCAACGATATTGTTTGATGGTGGATAAGTTTTGTGAAGGCTTACTTGTTCATTTCACATGAGTTGTTAAGGAGGCATTGGACGGTCGAAATTCTCCGTGCAGGATTCGCGAAGTCCCGGAAGCCATGAGATCTTGCAAAGGAGTAAGAAGGTTACAGTGAGTGTTTTTCTAAGTGCAAGCTTAGGAGAAATTGGGCCATAGGATTTGAACCAACAGGGGCCATTGGATCACTCACAAAATCTTATTTCAGGGTTTCGAAAGTTGGAGAACTAAAAGGCTTGCCTCAAGATTCCCAAGGTTGCAAAAGGTGAAGTCCTGAAGGCGCAAAAGGGTTTGTGTGGGATAGTTATTGATGAAGCACATCAGAACTCAGTATTTCAAGGTTTCATGGGTTGAAGATATGAAGGCTTAGCTTCAGGATTCACGAAGTTGCGAAGTCCAAGAATTCCAAAAAGGATGGAAGTTCCATCGTGGGACCCGCATTGACGACGTGTCGGAATTTCACCATTTTGGCATATGGGAGGATAAGAGGTCAAGAATTTTGTCCCGAGAGTCCCAAAGTCGCGAAACCATGAAAGAATCTGAGCCATTCACTAGAAGGAGGACATGTGTCACGAGATTCTCTCTATCGAGGATTTGGACATCGGGGTTCAGAGAAGGAAGTCCTTAAACTTCACGAGTAGCGAAGTCACGAGAGAATCATAGTCATCCATTGGAGGAGGAAAGGTGGAAGAGATCTAGGGATCTCATGAACTCAGAGGTTCACAAGGTGAGAGCCTAGGAATTAGGTGCTCCAAGTCGCGAGTGGCGAAGTTGTGAAATCGTGAGGAGCATGGATAGCCATTGGATCTAGGTCACGAGAGGATCGTTGGATCAGTAACCCCATCGCCTATCACACGTTCGGGGGTTTGGAGGTTGAAAGGAGTCATTTTCAACATCAGAAGTCATGAAGTGTCGAAAATCGGGCACGAGGGGCACGTGGTAGAACCACAAAGTGGGCCCGAGAAATAGACAGGCTGACACACGTCACCTAGTGGAAGGGGTCAACACTTCATTGACTCTCGCATATCGAGAATTCATGAGGTAAGAGCATGAGGGCTCAGTGTTGAAACATGCGAAGTGTCGAGTAGTGAGAGGAGCTTGTGTGAAGCTTAGCGAGTGGTCACGCATAGAGGGCGCTGACAAAAAAAGAGCTATACCCATTTCATGATCTCGGGTATCGTGAGATTGGAGAGGAAGAGTCGAGAGCCACGACTCGCGAACTTGCGAGATTGTGAGCTGCAAAAACGGACCTGTGGATCGATAAATTGCAAGTTCCAGCAAGGAATTGAAAGAGTCGATTCGGCTCAAAGGAGGTAAAGAACGATCCTATGAGCAAATCTCGATCCTGAGAGTCGATAGGTCTGCGTCAGTGTGGTATCAAAGATTGAATCTGTTTGTATACTTCAGACAGGGAAAGTGAGAAATAAAATCTCAGCCATGTTGCCGAGAAGAATAGACAGCAAACACCCTATCCACCAGAGGATAGTGAAACGCCAGAAGGAAGGGGTAGGCAGGTGCCAAATCCAGCCATGGAAAGATATATACATGACCTACGTCCCAGAGTCATGGACATGGAAATACAACAGAGGTGCACAACTGGTGATGGGGATGTCAGTGATTCCAAAAGTGAAAATGAAGTTGTACATGAAGGAGAAGAAGTCACAACAGAAGATGCAGCAAATGAACGCCTGATTAGGGCTATTGCAAGAATGGGTGCTAAGGCAAAAATGGATATTCTAGTATATGAAGGAAACCTGGATGCCGAAGAGCTTCTAGACTGGATTAGAGATCTGGACACATATTTTGACTATGAAGATGTCGAGGAGGACAAAAAGGTCAAACATGTTGTCACAAGATTGAAAGGACATGTAGCCTTGTGGTGGGATGAGATACAAGCTAACAAATGCTACAAAGTCAAGAAGAAAATCAAGAGTTGAGATAGGATGATCGCAAAGATGAAGGCGAAATTCATTCCCAGGGATTACCAAATTACTTTGTTTCGAAGAATGCAGAATTTGAGACAGAAACTGATGTCAGTGAAGGAGTACACTGAAGAATTCTATAGGCTGAACATCAGGGCGGGTCATTGCAAAAGTGATGATGAAAAAGTTGCCCGATACATGAATGGTCTGAGATATGACATTCAGGATGAGATGAGCATGATGACCATCTCAACGGGGGAAGATGCTTATCAAATGGCTCTAAAAGCTAAAGAGAAGATGAGCCGAAAAAAAGGTCAAAGAGGCCGAGGCAGAAATCAGCCCAAAGGAAAATCAGTTGCCCAGGATAGAAATCAGAAACCCAAGGAAGAGTGGAAGAAACCTCAAAATCAAACTGAGAGAGGTGGAATCTCACAGAGAGGGAAGCATACCGAATAGAGAGGTCAGTATGCTGATGGAAACATTTTTCCTCGTACCATAGGTAGAGGAGGAGGAAGAGGTGGAGTGGCGAAATGCTTCACATGTGGAAAGGTCGGACATAAATCTTATGAGTGTCCAGACAAAAAGAAAGAATGTGGTGAAACTCACATTGCTGAAGCACAAAGGTGGAATGTTGAGGCAAAAGATGATAAAGGCGGAAGATCCTTGATGATGTGAAAAGTTCTCTTAACGTCAGAGAAGGAGGTGGAGAGTTCGGTCCAAAGGAACATACTTTTTCAGACCGCTTGCAAGACCAAGGACAGGGTATGCAAAATTATCGTAGATAGTTGTAGCATAGATAATCTTGTTTCTACAGAGATGGTAGAAAAACTGGAGTTGGAGACTATTGAACATCCAAGTCCATACATAGTTTCATGGCTACAAAATGGACATCAGGTAAATGTCACTAAACAATGTTTAGTTGAATTCAAAATAGGAGGGTATAAAGGCGAAATGCTCTGTGATGTCATTCCCATGGATGTTTTTCATCTATTGTTGGGTAGACCATGGCAATATGACATAAATTTGATTCATGATGGGAGGAAGAACACATACACCCTAGAGAAGTATGGGAGAACTCACATGTTGCTTCCAATTAAAGATAAAGAGGTAAAACCTGAAATAAGCAACACTGTACTTCTCATGAGTGGGAAGGAACTTCTTATAGAGGTTAAGAAGAAGGAGGAACCACAATTCATTGTGGTCAGGAAGCCTAAAATTGTTTTAACTAGTACAAGGGTAGATGATTTACCGGAAGAGGTTCAAAAATTGTTGGAAGAGTTTGCTAACATAGTAGTGGACAAACTACCTCGTTCATTGCCACCGATTAGAAGTGTAAGTCATCATATTGATCTCATACCTGGAGCTAGTTTACCAAACAAAGAATCATATAGATTGACGCCGTAGCAGAATGAAGAAGTCAAAAGACAGGTCCAGGATTTAATGGATAAGGGGTTGGTGAGAGAAAGCTTGATTCCATGTGTTGTTCTGATAGTGCTCAGTCCAAAGAAATATGGAGGCTGGAGGATGTGTACTGACTTGAGGGAAATCAACAAGATAACCATCAGATATAGATTTCCATTGCCAAGGATGGATGATTTGATGGATTGCTTGAGTGGAGCCAATTTTTTTTCAAAGATTGATTTGAAAAGTGGTTATCATCAGATTCGTATGAGAGAAGGTGATGAATGGCTTGTTATGTCGTTTGGCTTAATGAATGCACCAAGTACCTTCATGAGGTTGATGAACAAAGTCTTGAAGGATTTCATCGGAAAATTTGTCATTGTGTATCTTGATGACATATTGATTTTCAGTAAAACAGAGACAGAGCATATGAAACATTTGGCTATAGTGATGAAGAGACTACAACAAGAGAATTTATTGATAAACATGAAGAAATCCTCGTTCATGAAGACAAAGCTCATTTATTTGGGGTTTGTTATTTCTGCAGATAAATTGAGGATGGATCTAGATAAGGTGGAGGTAATTAAGAATTGGCCATCACTGAAGAGTATATTTGAGGTCATAAGTTTTCATGGATTGGCTAGTTTCTACCGGAAGTTCATTAGGAATTTTAGTGGAATTAGTGCACCAATGATGGACACAATGAAGAAGATACATAAGTCATTTCACTGGACATAAGAGGCCGAGAAAAGTTTTAATTTGTTGAAGAATAAAATCACAGAACAACCAATTTTGGTGTTGTCGGATTTTAAAAAGACATTTCAGGTAAAATGTGATGCAAGTGGATTTGCAATAGGGGCAATCTTGAGCCAAGAAGACAGGATGTTAGAATACTTCAACGAGAAGCTAAATGAAGCGAAAGTGAAATACTCCACGTATGACAAGGAGTTCTATGCTATTATTCAGGCATTGAAGAAGTGGAGACAATACTTGATTCCTAAGGAGTTTGTCTTATACAGTGAAAATCATGCTTTGCAATTTGTGACTCAATAGGAGAAGTTGAATCAAAGACATGTTAAATGGGTTGAATACATGTAGAACTTTACTTTTGTAATTAATCATATTTTTGGAACTGCTAACAAAGTTGTTAATGCTTTAAGCAGGAAATGTTTGCTGTTGCAGGAGTTCAGAGTCAAAACACTGGGTTTTGATGATCTTAGGGACATGTATAGAGATGATCCATATTTTAAAGAGGCGTATGAAGCAGATAAGAATCCAATTCTCGGGGATAGAAGCCAATGGACAGAATACATGATCTAGGAAGGATTATTGTTTAAGGGTAATAAAATATGTATTCCAAAATGCTCCATGAGGGAGAATCTATTGAAGGAGAAACATAGTGGAGGATTGTCCAGGCATTTCGGTCATGATAAGACATTCTCAAAGTTAAATGAGTCATATTTTTGGCCAGAAATGAGAGCAGATGTCAAAATATTCATGGACAAATGTAGAATTTGTTAGCATTCAAAAGGGAAGAGGAAGAATGTAGGCTTATATCAACCATTACCCATACCAGAGAAGCCGTGGGATGCGGTAAGCATGGACTTCATATTGGCTCTACCAAGAACACAAAGAGGGTTTGACTCAATCTTTGTAGCGGTAGACAAATTTTCTAAGATGACACACTTTATACCATGCCAGAAAACCAGTGATGCAACTCACATTGCGAATCTGTTTTTCAAAGAAGTCATTCGACTTCACGACTTACCAAGGAGCATAGTTTTGGATTGAGACACCAAGTTCGTGGGACACTTCTAGAGAACCTTATGGAAAAAGTTGGGAACAAACTTGTCGTTCAGTTCAGCTTATCATTCTCAGATGGATGGACAGACATAAGTTGTGAATAGAAATTTGGGAGACTTGCTGAGGAGCTTGGTGACATAACACCACAGTCAGTGGGATAATATTATTCCATGGGTTGAATTTTCTTACAATGATTCAATCAATAGAAGCACAGGGAAGGGTCCATTCCATATTGTTTATGGGACATAGCCAAGAGGAGTATCTGAACTGAGGGATTCATAATGGGATGAGATAAGAAGTGCTAGTGCAGAAGATTTTTCCGAAGCAATGAAGGAACTTCATAGCCAGGTGAAGGAGTGATTGCAGAACATGAGCCAAGAGTATAAGTGCAGAGAAGATCAACATAGGAGACAACTTCAATTTGAGGTTGGTGATTTTATTCTGGCACATCTAAGAAAAGAAAGGTTCCCTAAGGGGACATATAACAAACTAAATATGAAGAAGATCGGACCATGTAAGGTCTTGAAGAAATTTGGGGCAAATTCTTATGAGATTGAATTACCCGATGGGATCAGAAATTCTCCGATATTCAATGTCTCAGATTTGTACCCATACAAAGTTGGAGCAGACAGTGAACAACCAGAGGTTCAGTGGACAAAACAGATGCCAACTGCAAAGAAGCCACAGATGGAAAGCATATTGGACAAAAGAGTTAGCAAGAGGACCAGGAGAAAATAATACTTTGAATACTTGGTCAAGTGGAAGGGACATCCAGTTGAAGATGTCAGCTGGGAAAATGAAGCAGAGATCCAGAAGCATGGACAGACCATGCAAGAGCTCATGGACAGGAGCCCATGAAAATTTTCAAGCAAGGGAGTATGATGCAAAAGCATCGCCAACAACAAGCGAGCATGGGGCAAGTGCCAACGCATTTTGGCACATGATAAATTGTTTGAAATATTTTGAAGTTGGATACACCAAACTTAAATGAGATAATTAAGAAAGGGTGTACTTGTATATTGTAATCAGACCTTGAGCATCCCGCTCTTGTCTGAAGGACTAAGAGGCATTTATGCTAGTAAATGTAGGTAGGTAGCTTTGAATTCCAGATTAGACAGTTTAGAACGAGGAGGGAAATGGGATATAGACACCCTCATTGTATAGTTGTAAGATTATTATGAGAAGAGAGCATAGGAGAGCAAAAGAAGAGAGTTGTGTAAAGTAAAAACCCATGTACAAAAGTTCTGGATTAATACAAAGATCTTTAGTTCAGAATCATGGTGTTCAATTTCTTTCTATGTTTATACATGTTGATTGATATGTGCTTGTTTACTCTCTGTTATGCATTTTCTTTGATGCGTGAATGTCTGATTTCACATTTAATGTCTGAAATCTGAAGAGAGGGAGAGTAAGGAATGAGTTTCAATTGTTTCTTTGTCTGATCAAGAGTTTTCCTGCAAGGAGTGTGGTGAAATTGTCTGCAAGGTGTGCGTTGAAAGAAGTCAGAGTTCATCTCTAAAAGCTTAGGAGGGATACCATTGTTCTCATTCTTGCAGAAGTGCAAGTTAAGCACAAGAGCCATGAAAAGTGTGCACTGGCTGAGAAGAGTCTCAAAGTTTGCAACCTGAGGGAGTTGTTGAAAAGACTGTTGTCGCAGGGAGTGTGGAGAGTTGAAGAGGTTCAAATACTTGGAAGTATTTGAAGAATTGCCGCAAGGAGTGCCCACAGGAATTTTCCAAAGGACTTGAGGATTTTTCAATCAATATCAGGAGGGATAGGATATTCGAAGTTGTCGAAGAAAAGCTCAAGAGGGCTAGTGCTTTGAAGTGTCGAAAGGAGGCGCAATGACATTTTCTGTTGGTGAATAAGTTTCGTGAAGGCATACTTGTTCATTTCACAGGAGTTGTTAAGGAGGCATTGGATGGTTGGAATTCTTCGTGTAGGATTCGTGAAGTCTCAGAAGCCATTAGATCTTGCAGAGGATCAAGAAGGTTACGGTGAGTGTTTTTCTAAGTGCAAGCTCAAAAGAGATTGAGCCATAGGATTTGAACCAACAGGGGCCATTGGATCACTCACAAAATCTCATTTCGGGGTTTCGGAAGTTGGAGAACTGAAAGCCTTGCCTCAAGATTCGTGAGGTTGCGAAAGGCGAAGTCCCGAAGGGGTGAAAGTGTTTGTGTGGGCCAGTTATTGGTGACGCATGTCAGAACTTGGTATTTCGGGGTTTCGTGGGTTGAAGAGCTAAAGGCTTAGCTTCAAGATTTGCAAATTCGCAAAGTCCAAGAACTCCAAAAAGGCAGGAAGTTCCATCGTGGGACCCACGTTGACGACATGTCAAAAATTTTCCATTTTGGCATATCGAAGGATAAGAGGTCGAGACTTTTGTCTCGAGAGTCCTGAATTTGCGAAACCGCGAAAGAATCTGAGCCGTTTGCTAGAAGGAGGGCACGTGTCATGATATCCTCTCTATTGCGGATTTGTACATCGGGGTTCAGAGAAGGAAGTCCTTCGACTTCGCGAGTAGCGAAGTCATGAGAGAATCACAGTCGTCCATTGGAGGAGGACAGGTGGTAGAGATCTAGGGATCTCACGAACTCGGAGGTTCACAAGGTGACAGCCTAGGAATTAGATGCTCTAATTCACGAGTGGTGAAGTCAGGAAATTGCGAGGAGCGTGGATAGCCGTTGGATCCAGGTCACAGGAGGACCGTTGGATCATGAACCCCATCGCCTATCATGCGTTCGGGGGTTCAGAGGTTGAAAGGATTTGTTTTCGACATCAGAATTTGTGAAGTGCCAAAAACCAGGCACGAGGGGCACGTGGCAGAACCAGAAAGTGGGCCCGGGAAATAGACAGGAAGACACACGTCACCTAGTGGAAGGGGTCAACACTTCGTTGACTCTCACATATCGGGAATTCATGAAGTAAGAGCATGAGGGCTCGACGTTGAAACATGCAAAGCGCCGAGTAGCGAGAGGAGCTTGTGTGAATCTTAGTCGATGGTCATGGTCACGCGTAGAGGGAACTGAAAAAAAAATAGCTATACCCATTTCACGATCTTGGGTATCGTGATATTGGAGAGGAAGAGCTGGGAGCCACAACTCGCGAAATCGTGAGATTTGGAGCTGCGAAAATGGACCTGTGCATCGATAAATTGCAGGTTCTAGGAAGGAGTCGAAAGAGTCGATTCAACTCAAAGGAGGTAAAGAGCGATCCTGTCAGTGGATCTCAGTCCTGAGGGTTGATAGGTCTGCATCAATTGGGATATTAATGAAGTTGTTGATCACATCATATTCTAGTTGTTTCTTGAATCCCAGAGCTTCTTCGAATGTGAGAAGGGCTCATATATCTTTTTCTGGATATCTAGGAGGTGGAAACTATTGATGTATAATGGGCGGTCTCGGTTTAGCTGGAGGATATAGGATGAGATTCTTTGTAGAACCTCCTATAGCAATTTTCATGTTTCCCATGCGACATCCTATGTATGCATCTGATTTTGTGATCCATGGTCTCCCCAGTATTAATGGATGTCCATCGAGTCCACTTCTTGGGTTGATAATGAGGAAATCAGTTGGATATTCCCAAGAGTCGACTGAAATTTCTATATCATGTAATGTACCAATTGGTTTGACCACTGATCGATCAACCAATTGTAACATAATTGGAGTAGGTTCGAAGGAGGTGAAACACAGGGTGTTGCAAGTCTCGATGGTCAATATATTGATGGCTACCTCCAAATCCACTAGTGTATTTGGAAACGAACAACCCTCTATCTGAACTGTTACTACGGGATTCCCTTGGTCTACATATTTGACTCGTTCATGTCTTCCTAGAATGATATTATACAAGGAACCTACCACATGCACATTTGATGATCAATTTTTAACTTTCTTGACAGGCTTCTTCCCACATAATTCCTTAATTGTCTTTGCATAAATTGGGATTTCTTGAAGAGCCTGCAGAAGTGGGATATTAACATATAGATTTCTTAGTTCCTCTACGATGTCAAAGTTATGATACGCAACTGGTTTTTCTATCATTGGTGTTTTAGGGAATGGGGGAGGAGGAGTTACATCCTCATCGAGATTTTGTTTCTTGACTATGTTTCCTCCCTGCTCTGTTTCTTCCGTTATGACCATAGTCAAAGGTGTTATTACTGGTTGTACATTATTTTCATTCTCTTGCTCTTGGTGAATGTTACTCTCTTTAGGATAACTTATGCGCCCTGACCTCTGTCGGAGTTCGTTGCACCATACAGAGTTGATTTCCCCATCCACATTCTCAATAATATGCACAAGCGTGGATGGTCTATTATTGGGCTTTGGGTGGGGTTAAGTTGGTAATTGAGGGTGTAATTGTGGTTGAGGATTCTGGGGTAGTTGGAGTGAAGATTGCAACGTGGATTGAGTTTGAGGGGTCATCCCCATGGGTTGATTGGTAATTCCCATGGGGCGCTGCCAATTTTGGATCCAATTAGGGTTTTGGGTAGCTGTGTTGGACCACTATAAAGGATAGGGGTTATTACTTGGATTTTTCTAGGATGGGGTGAGGTATTGTGAGTTTGGCTAGGTAGGGTTTGTAGAAGATTGATTTGACCAGCTGGGATTTGTAGCAGATTGGTTTGGCCAAGGGGGATTAGGATATTGTTGGGACTTCCAGGTGGGGTTAGCAAATATGTGGCCCTGCCATGTGTTTCCATAATTTTGATGTTGATTATACTGTCCAAACAAGAAAGAAGAGGGATCTTGTTGTGTACCTGGGGGACGGGTCTGCCATTGGCAACATTGAGCCATCAGGTATAACGATTTTGTTTCCTCTTCTTCTTCTCTAAGGAAATATTTCAATCCTAGGAGTGATGGAAATTGCTCCGTTGCATGATCTTTGGCACAGATGGCACAAAACTGAACCACATCCAAAGGGCATTCCCGCGGGCCATGTTTTTTTTTGCATCAGTGGAAAAATAGGGCCAAGGTCTATTTTTCTTTTGCTTGTTTCTGTTTAGCTTGCAAGACATCCAATTGTGTAGTCAGAGTACTTAGAATGTCACTTTTGAAATTCTCTAACAAATTACCAACTTCATCTCGGGTAACACCGCCGCTGGTAATATTGCTATTTCTGGTGAGGGGAACCCGCATCCCTGATATGGTCTATGTACTTCCACGCGAGAACCTGATGCACAATTGGACAATGTTATCATAATTTTCTTGATAAATATCACCCTTCCCCATTAAATTCAATTTTTCTACCCATTCATCCTTCATTCCTTTTATCAAAGTCGATTTGAGTACCTCGCCTGGTAATGTACCATAAGGAGATCTTTGCAAATTGTATTGAAAACTTTCAACATATTCTTCTAATGTCTCGTTTTCCTTTGCAGTCATTTGAAATATTTCATCTTTTAGATCCTTGGTTCTACAATAATCCCGATATTTTGTCAAGAAGGTTTGTTTCATTTCATCCCATGAATTTATAGTTCCTCCTCCTAATCCCATAAGCCAACGCAAAGTTGCTCCTTTCAAAGTGGAAGGGAACAACTTCATTTTTGGGGGGTTTAGAGTTGTAGTCATAACCTCTACACATGACATCAAATTTGAATAAGAATGCATCAGGGTCCTCTAAAATTAATCCATGAAAGGTTGGCAGATTTTGTAAGGGGATTTCTTTCATGGGGGAATTAACCACTAGATAAACTATCAGATATTCCAAAGTGGAATTCTAGGCTCGTGATTGGTTTTCTTGTGCCATTTGGTCGAAAATATGCCAATAATATTCAGAAATTTATTATCCTGGGTGCTCTATTCAGGGTGATTGATTACTTTATCCCCTAGGGGATTTAATCGCACTACCTCTATCTGGGATTCCAGGTATACCTTCTCCTATCATAGAAGATCTAGGATCAGGTGGTGGTGATGGGTTTGCCTTAGAAACCCTGCTGGTATCCCCTTCTCCTTCCTCCAGATTACAAGAATTTCCCTCATCTAAAGGGATGAGAGGTGGAAGATCTATATTTTGAAAACTTTGTTCAGTCCCTTCAGTCCTGCTGTGAACCTTAGCATGGGATGCAATTGGTGAATTTTTTGCCTGGGGAATTCGGGTAAAACCTCTCCTGGGTCCTACCGAAGCATGAGATTCAACTTTTCGGATGATTTCGTCTATAAACATGCTTCTTCCAGGGGCCACCGGGTCCTGGGATTTTGTAGTTTTTGGTGGGGGTTATGGTTTTTTAGGTTCTTTCTTCTTAGTCATACACACTTCAAAAAACATTCTAAGTACCTATGTGACCTTTCTGCATCAGTTGAAGTTAGGAGCTAGCATAACCATTTTACTTATTGCCTACATAGGTTCTTACGTTTGATTTTCAATACCTCACCCTTCAGAGACACAATCTATGGTATCTTTGACACTCTCCCTGGCAACATCGCCAAAATGTTAAGCTCTAAAGATGTCCTAAAACAACCTTATTTTAACATTACTTTATCAACCTGAGGATTTGTCTTTTGTTTCAAGAATATAAGCAAAGTTTATGTAGATAGTTGTAGAGGCTAAAATAGTGTAGTGAAAGAAAATCTGAGTTTATCGACAATCAAGTTCCTCACATGTTAATTAAAGGTTTTGAAACTAATACCTTAATTAACAGAATTGAAATCTAATTAATAACATGTTGTGAATTAAAGGAATTAACTAATCTGTTGAATTCATCTACTAAGAAGCAATAATCTAGTCTAGGAAAATACTTGCAGAACTAATCTATCAACTATTAAACAACTTGTTGGTAAAGAAACGACGAATTACTATATATGTGAAAAGGAACAACAAATGTAATCTAATAGAAAGGAACAACAAATAGAATCTAATAAAAAGGAACATCAAATGTAATCTAATCGAAAGGAACATCAAATGCTAATTTAAACAAAAGGAAAAACAAATGTTAATTTAAGTGAAAGGAATAGCAAATGCTATATTAAGCAAAAGGAACAACACGTATGAAAATGAGAGGAACTGTCAAGTAGTAAACTACACCAATAGAAACTAGAACAACAATCGATAACATTTAAATGAAACACCTATCTTTTATAAGAAAACAATATAAAGACATCAACACACTCTTTCATTCATCTTAACTATTGCAAAAGGGATTTAAATCACAGAATGGAAATCAAACTAATATAATTACAGATTGAGATAGTAACTCCTTTAGACTGGGCCCTCGGTCCTTAGAAACACTGCTACTAGAAACGTGGTATGCAAGAATGGTGAAAATGCCAAAATATTCTATTAATTCTATGACGTATACAACATTTAAAAAAGATTGCTTTCTTAGAGCAATTATGAATTCTGAATGCTTGGATAAAATTCTTAGATTGATTCTTTTCTGGATTCATTACCCCCTATATATTACAATGATATGGTTAAATTAATCTATCTTGAGGATCAAAAGATCCTCAGGATTGCTTTTACTATTTATAAAGTTTACAAAATAGGGAATTGATCTTTCTCAAAACTCTTGTGCACCTCATGTATTCAACCATCAACAGTCTTCATATCTTCGAAATCTCCTTAACTATCTTGGGTTTGAAAATATTTATCCATTCCTGTGCTAAAATTAGACAATTCCAACCAAATATCAGAATTTAGCTAACATTACTCAATAATAGTTTTAGAAGACATTTTAATCATTTTTTATCCTAATTATTCCTAATTAATAGAAAAGTCAATCAAGATTACATCAAAAACCATGGTAATAAGGAGGATATTTGTACCTTTTTCTCAAATCAACAGGTTGTAGTTGTGTAGAGTGTGTAAAGTGTGAATTCCATTCATGTATTTTACAAAAGAGAGAGAGCTCCCATATATATTTAACTAAAGAATTCCCTTTTATTTGGCTAGCACAAGCAATATTTGTAATGCCATGAAGTTTCTACAAATATTTCAATCCACTCCGAGGCTAGTAGAGAAAGATATAGAGATGTCCTCAACAAGATATATTATTCCCCCAACTCCCCCTTTGGTTGGTGACCCGTTAGTAGCTCCATCAAAGAAATCCCAAGGGAGGTTTTTTTTAATTTTTGGCTTCAAGTGTATAAGAGGTTGAGTCTAGGGTTCAAATTCAGGAAATGATTCCAAGATCACAAAATAGTTCAAGGCACATCGTGTTGGAGAGGGGTTTATTCATTCAAAGGTTGCATGATTCCACAATACCCAAATTCCCTAGGCGGTAACCAAAGGAAGAGCCTTGATATTTAAAGTTATTAGATCCTCCAACCAGTTTTTAAGGGTTGCTTCGATTGTATCTCAGGTAAAAGGGAACACATAAAATGTATTTAACCAAAAACAATTCTTCATATATACTAATATTGCATCTAGAAAAGATTTGTTACGTGCATCGAAAAAGGTTTACTAAAAAAAATTGAGAGCATAAATTTTCTTAAGTCCCTTTTATTCTATTTTTGGTAGATGGAAGTATAAATAAAACAGTGGAAATACACCTTATTGTATATATTAAATATCTAATGGATGGAGAACTAATAGATGGAGAAAAAGGGCTACACACAACAAAATTTATTCATCTTCTAAAAATTAAGGACAATAATACACAATCAATATATGAATCCCTATCATAATTATTATCTAAAATGGATTTATTAAAATATAAAATGGTGAGATTTGAGTTAGATGGAGATTTATCTATCTGAGGTATTTGTGAAGGTTTAACTTTTAAGTTGCTTCATGGAATGCCTCTTTTTTTATGCATTCATTATGTAACACATCATGAGGTACTAACTATAATAAATGCTTCAAATTATTTTTCTGAGTTTAATTATATTGAGAAGTTGGACAATAAACTATATTCTTGGTTGGGAAAATGTACAAAGAGGCATGGTAAATTTAGAAGTTTAATGGACTTATTTCAAATTCATAAGTAACAAGTACTAAAAATTTGTTAAATCCAAGGGCTTTCTAGGGGACAGGTGATGAGGCCTTTCAAAATTATGCCAACATTATTACTAGACTGGAAACATGATAGAGAAAGATATATGAAATGGGAACAATATTTCAACTTCAAATTTTTTTTGAAGATGTTCTAAGTGAATTAAATAAATTAAGTAAAAGATTTCAAGAGGAACATATTGATATAACATCTATTGATATGTAGTTAGATGTTCTTATTGGACTTCTTCATAGAATAATCTTGCGAGATATGTTTGTAGTAGGTTCTCAACATGTTTCATATTTCTTAAAGAAATCAAAACATGGAAAATTAGAGTTTAATGATAATACACGTGCTTTACATGTGCATCTATTAATATTAGAACTTTACCTGATTTATTTGGGTCATGTACTATGGAAGATTGTGTTTACTTGAGTAAAGAATTTGTTCAAAAGTTGATTGAATATCTTAATTAAATGTTTGTAGATTTGTTGGTATTAAATGTAGCAAAATTATTGAGTCCCCGTTCATACCTATGTGAAAAAATTGATATTGAAGACTCACCAATAAATTGATATTGAAGATTCACTAATAATTGAGACAAATAAATGTGAAAGTGAAATGGAAAATTCTATTATTACTCTACATTGGGCATATCCAAATAAAATCATGATTTGAGCATGGTAACAATGTGGAGGAGAACTATATGATTTTAATCCAAATTTAATTAAATTGTAGCAAATTGTTCTTACTAGTAGCACTATTATGTGTGAAAGTGTGAAAAATGATTCTCTAAATGGAATCCTATATAAAAAATTGTGTGAAAGTGTGAAAAAGGATTCTCTAACTTGAATCCTATATAAAAAATTATAATAGATGTAGACTTTGTATAGAAATATTATTAGATACTTTGATGCTTTTATCTTTATAATGTCTAATATTTTAAGCAAGGCATTTAACTACCTATTTTATATTATTATATAATAATATTATTATTATATTGATTTAATTAATATATTTTAAAATAAAATTATTTGAATTATATTGATTTAATTAACACATTTTAAAATCAAATTATTTGAATTTGATTAGATAATTAACAAATTATGTTTTGAAAATAATAAGTGAAAAATTAAGTTTTGAGCCCTTTTGAAAACAATCATTTCATACATTAGATTTTAAACTATTTTTCATTTTCATTTCAAAAAATAATTTATATTACCCTCTAAATTTACAAGGGTTACAATTAAGTTAACCCTTAAAATTTGATGCGATCTCTAATTGAATGAATGAACGATGGGCCCCTCGTCCATGCAGATCTTTTCTCTCAGCTTTTGTGTCTCAACGGACCCGGCACGTGTAAGTGGAGCCTGGTATTTCTACCACGGACTGTTAGATCCATCTTAAACTTCTTAAGTACCTCTCTGACATATTTTCCTCTAGACGCAAAGGTTTGACCAACATTTCTCCAAACTTCAAGACCTAGGCAATAATGTAACTCATCAAGATCTTTCATTTCAAATACATTTGACATCTGTTCAATTCCATTAATCCATTTGTCAGGATTTCATGTAATAATTAAATCATCAACATATAAGGAAATCAATACAACATGCCCCTTCTTATCAAACTTGGTATACAGATTTGGATCACTTTTGCTCCTCATAAAGCCATGTTGAGAAAAGATAGAATCTATCTTCTCATACCATGACCTAGGTGCCTGTTTCAGCCCATACAATGCTTTATTTAATTTACACACTGAATGTTCTTGACCACTTTTCAAAAACCCCTCTAGTTGAGTAAGGTAAACCTCTTCCTTTAACTCACCATTTAGAAAAACATATTTTACATCTAATTGGTGAAGCTTCCAATGGTACTTTGTAGCTAATGCAATCAACAATCTTATAGTATTTAATTTAGCTACCAGTGCAAATGCCCTCTTTCTATGAGTACCCTTTCGTCACTAATCTAGCTTTGTATTTGTCTATACTACCATCTGCTTTAAATTTAGGTTTGTATATCCATTTACATCCAATAGACTTTTTATCTTTAGGCAATTCAATCAATTCTCAAGTTTTGTTTTTCATTATAGATTCATATTCTTCCTCCATTGCTTTTCTCCACTCTTCATGTCCATTAGCTTCATTAAAGTTCATGGATTTTATGACATTTAATGTTGGAAGATTGGTTGTTGTCATTGATGTCAACCCTAGTCACGAGTTTTGAACCGCAAGATTGATGAAGGTATTTGGACATGAAGGAAAATGCACATGTAGATACAAGACCCATGGATAGATAGTATACATCATGTTGTTTCCGGTGGTATGTGGCACATCACGTGGATCCTCATGGTTGAGGAGAAATGAATTTTTTAAGATGACAAAGTAAATTGAAGAAGGAAGTACATGTAGGCCCTGAAGATAGTTAAAGAAAAGAATTACAAAATAAGAAATTGCCAGGTCAGCCATGATGTTAAAAGGAAGTGACATAAATGGTATAAATAAATATCATTATACATTTATTTGATAGACAAGTCGAATTTCAAAGGAAATCAGAAGTAAAAAAGGCCAGATTTCAAGGTAGGATGAAGTGTTTTGGTTATGTGTTCTAAGGTATGTTATTTTTAGGTCTTCTTACCATTTTTTCTATAACTTGTTTTCTAGAATTATTCATATGGTGAAATTGCTATGGTATTGAGAAGACATATCAAGGTACCTGTGGTAAACATTTCAGCTCTTGATTCACTATAATTATGGAGATACACTCTGTGGAAGATAGGGTTTTTGACCAGTCCTAAAGCTAGTCAATAAACATGTGTTCCAGGTAAAATAGTTATAACTTATTCATAGAGAATCCAAATGAAGTGGGACAAATTGAATTGGAAATATTATAGACTTTAGTTTCTTGTGTGCGAGTTTCATAATCTGATGTTAAATATGGAGCGCGGGGCAATCTGTGCAAGTTCGATCTCCTGAATAAACCAGAATTGAACAAAGTCTACCATTCTCTCTATAACTTGTTTTTGGGTGGAAGGAAGGGGAAAGGATGGAGACTTAAATCATCTCTTGATATTGGATTACTGTATATTCCTATTGGGGGTTTATCCCTCCCTTTACATTTGGAATTTGTAGCTACCTTTGGAAGTCATTACTTCCCTTGAACAATAACTATTGATTATTTCTCATATATTGTGCATGGTGTATTGTGGTGTA
>JZKD02S0617524.1:550600-564541 GCA_000966675.3 Picea glauca
GTACTTGAACATTTAAGTGGGGTAAAAGGAGGTTGCCCCCTTGAAGAGGCTTATTATATGAAATTATCTCTTTTTCAAGGCGTTGAGTACTTTTCCTGAGGTTTTTCTATGCTATGTTGATGTTTGGTTCTTAACAAGATCACTTACTCCCAGGTATCAAAATTTCTTTCTTGGACATTGTTATACTTGTGGAATTTTTTTACACACGGCAATCGATTGTAGAATCAATGAAAGGAATAACTATGCAAGCTCCATGAATGGTGAAAATAGTAGATATGGAAATGTTCGTAGACCTATCAACATAAATTATAATCCATTTGACCCATTAATGGATCAAAATTTTGTATGTTATAAGTGCAATAATATTGGTCATAAAACACGAGATTGCAGAGAGATCAAGGAAGATAATCATATGCCAAATGTCTATATACCAACTACAACATGGAAAAGGAAAGAAATTCCACACAATGAAAACTATCAAATAACATTGGTCGCTAAAGAATGCAAAGAAGAAGATGAATGGTTCATAGATAGTGGGTTCTCATCTCATATGACCAGAGATCAAAGAAAATTTGTCAACTTGAAGAAAAAGGGTGGAAATCTTAAATTTGGAGATGACTCATCTACTAAAATACTTGAAAAAGGAATTGAAAATCTTCGAAGTGAAAATGTAAAAGCAGGAAAAATCCTATTGGTTGAAGATTTGAAGCATAATCTCCACAGTGTTAGTAAAATGTGTAATCAAGGATACACTCTTACGTTTGACTCCCCAAAATGTAAAATCAGAAAAAATAACTCAGGAAGATTGGTTGCAACTACAACAACAAGATTGAACAACATATACATCCTATACATGAAGAAGAGAGAGAAGATACAAGCCACAGAAAAGGATTCCAAGGAATAAAATGTCCCAAAGAGCAAAAATAAGGATGAAGTATTATTGAGTGCCACATGTTTAGGGGGAGCAACCCCAAAGAAGAGAGTTACCTTTTGTCATTAAACTCAAGGGGAGAAGCCCTACCCTTTGCCATTAATTTCAAAGGGGGCGAGAAATTGGGATCATGATAATAGGGGGAGAATGAGTGTTGCCATCAATGACAAAGGGGGATATTGTTGGAAGATTGGTTGTTGTCATTGATGTCAACCCTAGTCATGGGTTTTGGATCGCAAGATTAATGAAGGTATTTGGACATGGAGGAAAATGAACATGTAGTTAAAATACCCATGGATGGATAATATACATCATGTTGTTTCCGGTGGTATGTGGCACGTCACATGGATCCTCATGGTTGAGAAGAAATGAACTTTTGAAGATGACAAAGTGAATTGAAGAAGGAAGTACATGTAGGCCCTGAAGATAATTAAAGAAAAGAATTACAAAATAAGAAATTGTCAAGTTGGCCCTAATGTTAAAAGGAAGTGACATAAATGGTATAAATAAATATCATTATACATTCATTTGATACACAATTCGAATTTCATAGTAAATTAGAAGTAAAGAAGGTTGGATTTCAAGGGAGGATGAAGTGTTTTGGTGATGTGTTCTAAGGTATGTTATTTTCAGGTCATCTTACCATTTTTGCTATACCTTTTTGACGCAGACCCCCTACACTCGGGCCGATATCCTCTCAGGATATTCACTACAACCACACCGATGGTTAACCAACCCCTTTATTCAATCCACAAAGGACTTCGGGTTTCGGGGTTTCACGATCCCTGATGTCAAGATTCTCGACTCTTCCACTTGCTGAAACTCGAAATGCCGAAATGCTGAAATATCTGACTGCATCCTCCTATGCTCTTGTATAGGGTTTCGTGAATTTGGGTATTCTAGAGAAAGGAACCCCGATCTCTTGTCTCCTAAAGTGCCAAATTTTCAAATCCCAACACATTCATCAATCTTTGGCTCCTCAACAGGCTTTTTTCCTTTTCAGGGTTTCGGACTTCGCGATTTCGCGAATCCTGTCATGAGGTTTCCTGAATCTCCAATCGCCGAATCCAGAAATAGTCAACATAATATGACTTCGATTGTCGATGAAAACTCACCACCTATCCTCTCAATTGTCCTCAGTCTCTGACGTGGATTCCTATCACTTGTAACCTTTCCCGTCTTTTGGAACTTGAGCTATCCTCCTATCGCTATTTCCTCTATCCTTTCGAAGTTCCAAACTTCGAAATAGAGGTTATACAGAATCAACGGACGACCGTCACCCTCCTGATCCGAGGACCCATGTGATTTCGGGGATTCTCCACAGAGAATTTCGACCATCTGACTCTTCCCTCAAGAACCTCTATGAAATGAAATAATGTCCCCTCGTCGTGAACTTCCTTGTGCAAAGCAACTTCACTTTTCCTCCCTTTGAATACTTCAAAGCACTACCCCTTCTGAGCTTCTATGATAAATTCAAGTCTCGAAAAAAAAGGCCTATGCTGGCACTCCTTGCGGTAGACCTTCAAGCAATTCTATTTATTTGAACTCTTGACTCTGTGCACCTTCTACAACAACAATCTCTCTCTCTTTTCCACCTTAGTTAACAAATTTCTAAGGACTCAAATAGCCTGCACACGCCTTGCATGGCTCCTATTCTTTTCTTGTACTTCTGTTGGAATGAGAACAACGGTATCCCTCCTAAGATTTCAGAGATGAACTTTGAACCCTAGTCAACGCACACCTTGCAGACGTTTCACTGCAATCCTTGCAAGAAATTATCTCACTTAGGAAGAGAAATAATTGAAACTCATTCTCTGTCTCTCTTAGACTGCAAACATTCAACATGAAATTATACATACGCAGCATAGCATCATAACAAATGCATGACAGAGAAAATAAAACAACTGTTAGCAGACCATTCAACATTTACAAACAGAAAACATCATAACACCAACAATTTGAATTAAAGCTTCATATATTAATTCAAAGCTCCTGTACATGACTTCTTCTTCTCAACTCTTTGCTACAACTCTCTCTTCTCTTGCTCTATGCTAATTCTACAATGATCTAATAAATCCCATGATACAAAGACGAGGGTGTCTATATCCGTTTTTCCCTCCTATTCTTCTAAACTGTCTAATCTCTAATTCAAACCTACCTACTTTCATTAACTATGCATAAATGCCTCTACATTCTACAGATGAGAGCGAATCTCTCATGATATGTTTACAATACACAAGTATGCTTCCTTTTAACCATTACATTAATGCTTCAAAAACATTTCCTAAACGTGTAAAATGTATGTTGCACTTTCTAGTTGTCTTTTGCCTTCATGCTCGCTTGGCTGGCTACTTGCGATGCTCCTGCATCATACTCTCTTGCTTGAAAATTTTCATGAACTCTTGTTCATGAGCTCTTGCATGGTCTGTCCAAACTTCTGAATTTCTGCTTCATCCTCCCAACTGGCATCTTCAACTGGATATCCCTTCCATTTGACCAAGTATTCAAAATACTCTTTCCTCTTGGTCTTCCTGCTGACCCTCTTATCAATTATACTTTCCATCTATGGCTTTGCAGCTACAGGCATTTGTTTGGTCCACTGAATTCTTGTCTGTTCATTCGCTGCCCCTACTTATTCATCTTTTTAAGGGTACAAATCTGGGATGTTGAATATCGTTGAAATTCTGATCCCATCGGGTAATTCGATCTCATATGCATTTGCCCCAAATATCTTTACGATCTTGCATGGTCTAATTTTCTTCATTTTCAGTTTGTTATATGTTCCCCTTGGGAACCCTTCTTTCCTCAGATGTGCAAGAATCAGATCACCAACTTCAAACTGAAGTTCTCACCTATGTTGATTTGCTCTGCGCTTGTATTCTTGACTCGAATTCTGCAATCGTTCCTTAACTTGGCTATGAAGCTCCTTCATTACTTCTACAAAGTCCTCTACACTAGCACTTCTGAATTGAGTTTGTTCCATATCTTTTAATTCAAAAACTCCCCTTGGTTGCATTCCATATACAATTTGGAATGGACTTTTCCATGTGCTTCTATTGATCAAATCATTATAAAGAAATTTCGCCTATGGTAGAATGTGATCCCATTGACTGTGGTGTTTAGTCACTAGGCTCCTCAGTAAATCTCCCAAGCTTCTGTTTACAAATTCTGTCTGCCCATCCATCTAAGGATGATACATTGAGCTAAAATAAAAACTTGTCCCCAGCTTCTTACATAAAGTCCTCCATAAATGTCCAACGAACTTGGTATCTCGATCTGAAACTATACTCCTTGGCAAGCCATGAAGTCTGACAACTTCCTTGAAAAACAGGTTCACAATATGAGTTGCGTTGTTGGTTTTCTGGCATGGTATAAAATGTGCCATCTTTGAAAATCTATCTACCACCACAAAGATTGAATCAAATCCTCTTTGTGTTCTTGGCAGCCCCAATATAAAATCCATGCTCACTGCATCCCACAACCTCTCTGGTATGGGTAATGGTTGGTATAACCCTATTTTTTCCTTTTTCCCTTTGTGTGCTAACAAATTCTACATATGTGCACAAATATTTTGACATCTGTCCTCATCCCTGGCCAAAAATATGAGCCATTTAATTTCGAGAACGTTTTTTCATGACCGAAATGTCTGGCCAATCCTCCACTATGTTTTTGTTTCAGTAGATTCTCCCTCATGGAGCATTTTGGAATACATAATTGATTGCCCCTGAATAACAATCCATCTTGGATCATATATTTGGTCCATTGGCTTCTGTCCCTGAGAATTGGATTCTCAGACACCTCATATGCTTCCCTAAAATCTGGTTCATCCTTGTACATTTCTTTGAGGTTATCAAAACCCAAAGTTTTGACTCTGAATTCTTGCATCAACAAACATTTCCTGCTGAAAGCATCAACAACTTTGTTAGCAGTTCTAGAAATATGTTTGATTACAAAAGTAAAATTGTGCATGTATTCAACCCATTTTGCATGCTTTTGGTTCAACTTTTCTTGTTGAGTCATGAATTGCAAAGCGTGATTATCGTTGTACAAAAAGAACTTTTTAGGGACCAAATAATGTCTCCATTTCTTCGACGCTTGTATGACTGCATAGAATTCCTTGTCATATGTTGAATATTTAATCTTTGCTTCATTCATTTTTTCACTGAAGTATGCGACCAGACTGTCATCTTGGCTCAAGACCGCTCCAATTGCAAATCCACTAGCGTCACACTTGACCTAAAATGTCTTATTGAAATCTGGCAGCGCCAGAATTGGTTGTTTAGTAATCTTTTTCTTGAGCAAGTTGAAAATCTTATCTACTTCCTCTGTCCAGTGAAAAGATTTGTCTTTTCTTCACCATGTCCATCATCGGTGCACTAATCCCACTAAAATTTCAGATGAATTTCCTGTAGAAACTAGCTAATCCATGGAAGCTTCGAACCTCAAATACACTCTTCGGTGATGGCCAATTCTTAATTGCCTCTACCTTATCCAGATCCATTTTCAGCTCATTTGCAGAGATAACAAAACCCAAATAAATGAGTTATGTCCTTATAAATGTTGATTTCTTCATATTAATTAGTAACTTCTCTTGCTTTAATCTCCTCATCACTGTAGCTAAATGCTTTAAATGCTCTTCTTCTATCTTGCTGAAAATTAATGTATCGTCAAGATATACAATGACGAATTTTCCTATGAAATCCTTCAGGACTTCATTCATCAATCTCATGAAAGTACTGGGTGCATTTGTTAAGCCAAATAGCATAACAATCCATTCATACAACCCCTCATTTGTCTTGAATGTTGTCTTCCATTCATCACCTTCTCTCATTCGAATCTGATGATATCCACTTTTCAAATCAATCTTTGAAAAAAAAATTGCTCCCCTCAAGCAATCCATCAAATCATCCATCCTTGGCAAAGGAAATCTGTATATGATGGTAATCTTGTTGACTTCCCTCGATTCTGTACACATCCTCTAGCCTCCATATTTCTTTGGACTGAGAAATATTGGAACAACGCATGGACTCAAGCTCTCTCTAACCAATCCCTTGTCCATTAAGTCTTGGACTTGTCTTTTGACCTCTTCATTCTTCTGCGCTGTCAACCTGTATGTTGCTTTGTTTGGTAAACTAGCTCTAGGTATAAGATTGATGTGATGACTTATACTTCTGATCGGTGGCAACGAACAAGGTAGTTCATCTACTACTATATCAACAAACTCTCCCAACAACTTCTGGATTTCCTCTGGTAAATCATCCACTCTTGTACTGGTTAAAATAATTCTAGGCTTCTTGACCACAACATATTGTGTGTCTTCCTTCTTTTTAACCTCCTTAAGAAGTTCCTTCCCAGTCATGAGAAGTACAGTGTTGTTCACCTCTGGTTCCACTTTTTTATCCTTAATTGACAACAGCATTTGAGTTCTCCCATTCTTCTCCAGGGTGTATGTGTTCTTTCTCCCATCATGAATCACATTCATGTCATATTTCCACGATCAACCCAGCAATAGATGACAAACATCCATGGGAATAACATCACATAGTATTTCATCCTTATATCTTCCTATCTTAAATTCAACTAAACATTGTTTAGTGACATTTATGTCCTTTTTGTAGCCATGAAACTCTGTATGGGCTTGGATGTTCAATAGTCTTTAGCTCCATCTTTTCTACCATCTCTGTAGATATGAGATTGTCTGTGCTACCACTATCCACTATAACCTTCCATACCCTGTCTTTGGTCTTGCAAGCAGTACGAACTTTTCTCATCATCAGTGATCTTCCGCCCTCAACATCTTCTACCTCAACATTTCATCCTTGTGCTTAGGCAATGTGAGTTTCACTTCCTTCTTTCTTTCTATATGGACATTCATAGGATTTATGTCCATTTTTTCCATAGGTAAGACATTTCACTTCACCGCCCCAGTGTTATAACCCTAAATTGCACCACACATGCTTACCTAGAATTAGGCCAACTTATATCCTTTCCTTTCCAAGGCCATGCTAAACAAACTCTTGAAAAACCTCTTAAATCAAGTAACCCGCGCCCTAACCCATTACTGGGCACGTTGGAACACTGGCAGGCCTTATACTGCATGCGTTGGAACGCTGGCTGGCCCACTACAACCCGCGTTTACCTAACAAAGCACAAAAATAGGAAAGTTGCTGACGGAATGAAAAACTTTGGGTCAGTTAACTGGAACTCCCAGCCATGCATGGCCGAGAGTTCGTCCAAAACCCTAGCTCCTTCTAGCCTATAAAAGAAGGGGTAGGGGTACTATTCAAAGGAGGAAAATCATAGCAAAGAAACTCTGCCCAATTGTCGAATCCATTTTGTCCCAACCATTTAGCCTTTCCTCAAGCTTTAGGAGAATTCAAGCAAATAAATTGGAGGACAAAAGAGAGGAGGAGCCCAGGATCAAGATCAAGGAACGACGACCGATCTCTATTATCATTGTAAGTTGATTCATTTTGAGATTAATAAAGAATACTTTTCCCATCCCAATACATGAGTCTTCTATGTTTTATTTGATTTATGCTTAATCTCTAATCCTCTAGTAGAACAATAGCATGCATGCATAGTGTTTTGTCTTGATTGCAGGATCGTCTTTGGAAGGAGCAGCAGAAGCAAGGAGATAAATCGCAACGGAGGATCTACACCAAACGTCGATAAAAAGGTTAGTTGGTTCTTTCCATGTTTGCATGTGAAAAAGGGTTTTAGGTTTGGGGTAGAAGGTTAAAAGTAATTTCTTAAGGGTCATGATCTCCATGCAAGTTTAAGCCCTATCTTGTTAGTCCATAGGGTATAATTTCTCCACAAAAAAAATGGCAACGCCACTGGGGAACATTACTCTTAGGGTTTCCAGATTGCATTGAGGTTTCTGGGTAGTTCACGGAATTATATTTTTTGCTTCTTTGTTTGTATGTTTTCTGTTAGGTCAGAGCTAGCAGGGAACCTGGCTCTTAATACCAGCTTTTCCTTGACTGTGCTTGACATTTATTATCGGGACACACAGAGGTACATGCGGCCTACAGAAGGCCTGCACGCGTGTAACCCACGCCCTAACATTCTATAGCATGCATTTGAACGCTTGCTGCAGAGGTTTCAGTAGCATGTAGGGCTCAGAAAGCTTGAGAGGCAGTCTCCTCTTCCCTGTCAGAAGTTTACCTTCTCAGGGGGCTTTCTGGATTCTATCTGGGTCTTGCTGGTTTACTGTCTTGTTTTCAGTCTACTTTATTGTGTTTGTTATCTTTTGCATTCGTTTTTCCTTTTCTGTTAAAGTAGAAGCATCCAAGCCTTTGAGTGACCCTGGTTGTCTGTATCAGAGGCCTTTTTCAGGTCTGGGTTGCTTGTGTTTTTTTTGTCTTAGATTTTATACAGACCCGCGGCCTGGCCAAGTTTAGCCTGCGGGTACCTGCGTGCTGTTATAGCTCATCATGCGTTTGCACGCGTGCTGTTTCAGTGACAGTCACGGGCTTGATTGGTTGCGTTTCAGCCTGGGTGGGGCAGTCATCCCTTTCTGTGGTGAGAAGTGTTCCTCTCAGGGGTTTGAGTCTAGGGATGCACAGTCAGTAGGTTAGGGCCTCTTCCCCTTAGCCGGTGTTTTTATTAGTTGATGTGTTAATAGAAAAGACAAAAGAAAAAAATTTGTTTTATGGTTTTTAGACA
Organism: Picea glauca; assembly: GCA_000966675.3. NCBI lineage: Eukaryota > Viridiplantae > Streptophyta > Pinopsida > Pinales > Pinaceae > Picea > Picea glauca. The sequence goes on from JZKD02S0617524.1 coordinate 559,203, forward strand.
AGTGTTAGAATCGGTGCTTTCTTGATTGTTTTTTGCGTCTTTGCTCTGATTCTTTTGCGATCTGTGATTTAAGACAGAGTTTTATTTTCATTCTCTTGGTTGTGATTCTCGGCATTTTCCCTTTGTTTCATCATTTTGCAATTAAATAAAAAAAAAATTCTCTTGTTTCATTTTCTTCTTGGTTTGAAGATTGTGTTGTTGCATCAGTAGCTAGGAAGAAGTCTTTTTTCATAAGTTTTGGCACTACATTTAGAGTATAAGTAGCTCGCAGATTTGAGTGAAATTACTTGGTGTTTGCTGCATGAAATCTTAGGAAAGTTGAAAATAAAAGAAGTCTTTCTTGTTGAAAAGTTGTTGGTTTTTGCATTATTTGTAAAAGTTTTTGTTTCCAAGCATTTCTTGTTTATTTTTCTTTGAGTCTTTACACACCATCCGTTTCACTTTCATACCTTGTGACTTAAAAATCCCATTAAATGAAACACTAATTAAAATCAATTAGACTTTTTGTTTGTAGGGTGCATACACTAGGTCAGGACTAGGGCCTTGGAATAGGTTGGAGAGTAAATTCTCCAAGGCCACTCAAACCAAACATTGRAGTCTGTCAATAGGGAGTGTAGAAGTCTAGTAGCGTGAAATTTATCCGGGAACCCCCTCTAACACAGGGGCTAAACAGGAGGTCGCGTAAAGAAAGGTAGCGGAGATAACCCTCCAAAGCTGGACCGAGCGTAGTGGAGAACACATATCGAGGATTTGTTAAGGGATTCCGTTGTTTGCATTTGCCACGGGGCTTCGTGGGTCTTGAATCCGTTCGAGGTCCTCAGTTGTCTTCCGGACCATTTGCTCTTGATACCCTTGACAAGTTTCGGGCTTGATACCCAACTCATTGTGGTCTACCCGAATATCGACTGTACCCGCCTGGTGACTGTTCGCGTGTTGGCAAACTAGTTGCCAATATTTTTTAGGGACATAACTAGTTGCCAATCTTTTCTAGGGACATAACTAGTTGCCAATCTTTTCTAGGGACATACACAGGTGATTGTGGGGGTATACCGCGGTACCTAGGACAGACATTGGGCCACTCTTTGTAGAGTATACCCGGAGGGTGCTTCCGTATTCGAGTTGCACTTGCACCGGTAAGTTGCTCTAGTGTTGGTTGTTGTAACTGTTCTTCAAAATAGTTAGTGATTGCTTGTCTTATCTCATAGGGGCTTCTTTTAGTGAGTGTTATTGTTTGTTCATGTAGAATACCTTAGTGTGTTGTGAATCTTCTCACACAGTGGAGGATTCAGAGCTCCGTCGATCACGAAGGCTTCTGGGCCTGCCGCTAGTTATACTGGAGCCACCCCTGCCACCATTGAGGTGGAAGCTAGACCAACGAGGGTCTTTCGAAGAAACCAGGTTTCAAACCATTGAGCCCAAACAACTCCTGGAGGAATCAACCACCGATCTTGGATTGGTTGAAACCTCAACCACTGACACTTGGCCGCAAGTTGTTGTGCCAATTCAATTTTACGAATGCCTATCAGTGCCTCACACAGCTATGGCAACAAACGCTGCTACTTCCTCTGGGAATTCTTCCATTCCCATCATCGTTGCTACCACAGGAGAAGATTCCTCTATCGGCGGTCTGGGCCACCATGGTCTCGGCCGCAACTACGTCACACAGTGGAACGACCCCATCTATCGTGGTAGCTACACCTCCTTACACACCTAGTGTGACAGGCCCTCCATTTTCATATGGTATGCCTAGTTCAGGTACAAGTCCTGCACTCACTTCCTCCACTCTAAAGAATTTGGGTCTGGGGGCAGGGAGCTCTAACGCTCCTCTGCAAGGTCAACTTGGGGGAATTCTTGTCCCTTTCAATTCTTTTCCTTACGCTGGAGTTCATATCCCTCCTTCGTCCCCTTCGCTTGGTGGATTGCATCAGCAGTCCGTCGGGCAGCCTACACACACGAGTTCATTTGGAGCCGGGAGTCAAGGAACACCTGCGCAAACTCTGTCGGTAGGTTCGTCACCGTTTGTTTGGAATAGGACATTTGGTAATAACACTTTCTCATCCACCGCTTTCCCATCTGGGGGCACACCCATTTTTGGACAGTCTACTCTGGCACAGGGTACTATTCCTGCACTAGGGGCACATATACCAGGACCTTGGAACTCAGGACAAGGATCTGTTACTTCATCTGGAATGCCATTCTGGGGTAATTCTTTCCAGTCAATGGAACCCCGGGCAGACTTCTATGCCTCTCCCCTCGGGACCGGCATGGGGTAATCCTTCCCAAAGTCCGTCAAACACGATGAATTCCCAACATCCTATGTCCTTCATGGGGAATCAACCAATGATGTCTCCTCAGATGAAAAACCCTTATGCTGGTCAGGGCCATGGTTTCTACCAGAATCTGGGCCAGCAACCAAACTTTTCTTGGAAACCTGATGCCAGTCAAACTCGAGGACCCTTTTATCCAGGCTATTAGTAGCAACCCAAACTACCATTCTTGGCGACGTTACACTTGCCATATTTGACACAGTTGTTAAATGATCCTATCTGTCATGATCTGCGTTGGCCTCCTATTCCAACGAAGTTGCCTTCGGACATTCCAAAGTTCGAGGCCAAGCCTAACAAAGATCCAGGTGATCACATGACTACTTTCCACCTTTGGTGCTCATCTAACTCACTAAAAGATGACTCTGTCCATTTGTGATTGTTTCAACACACTCTTATTGGGAGTGCCGTGAAATGGTACATAGAGCTTGATTTTTCACGATACTCTTCTTTTGGCGAATTGGTGATGGCCTTCCTTAACCATTTCTAGTTACCTGTGAGATACGACGTCGGCACATAATTGCTAGCCAATTTCGAGCAGACAACAGTGGACCATATCTCGGATCATATCCAAGAGTGGCGACGCCAAAAGAGTCTTATCAAGGTACCCGTCCCACCAGCATTCTCGCTTGAGTGGTTCCTTAAGTCTTTAGTTCCGCAGTTATCCAAAGACGTCGCAACTTCAGGGGTTTTCTCCGAGGAAGATGCCATTATGAGGGCTCAACAATTTGAGCTTATCTATTCTCAGTCTGGTTTACTGTAAAACATCCTACCAGATGCACCACGGTCAATACTGGATAAAACTAGACAGAGAGCCAGACCACATGCCGATGGTATCGTTGGTTCGGCACAAACCAAGCCTGCTGAGCAATTGACAAAACAATTGAAACAATTATCTATACAACACTCAGCGGCCAGCCAAACTACTTCTTTGGTTGCTCCTCCTACCCAAACGTCGAAAGTACACTCCGTGCAGACGACTAACCCAAAGGCCAACCAATAGCCTGAAGGGAAGAAAAAACAACGCAAAAAGGGTAAGGGGGATAAAAAACCAACTGATAATGCTGACAAGGACACCACGGAAAAGAGGAAGGTGAGGTATCCATGCAACTTATGTGCGGAAGACCACCCGACCCATCTATGCCCTCGGCTTACAAAGGCCCAGAATTTTGTCACACAGCAACAACAAGCCGTGTTGACTAATCCCTTTCAGCATGGGAAAAATTTAACTCAAGCCTCTACAAGTGCCACAGGGGGCAGCCAGGAAACCTGCCCTCCTCCAAATAATTTCTCTTCCGCAAATGTATATATGGTTAGGGGTGATGCTTTAATAATGACTAGAGCGAACGACTATAGCAAACCAAGCGCCTCTGAAAAGGGAAAAGAAGTCGAGATCCCATCTCTTCCTCTACAGATCGAGAAGACGTTGGGTGAAATAATGACACGCATTCCAAAGGGTGTGTTTAAGAGGGCTTCTCACAATCCAAATGGAAGGGCCACCCAGAACTACTCTGTGGTGGAAGATTTATCCCAAACCCCTTGTGCTATGTCTACTTTGGAGGTCCTCCAAAGTTTCCCTACTCAGAGGAAAGCCTTATTGGCTGCTTTAGGCTCTACTGAGACTTGTAACCTGGGTACCATCATGTTAGATATGACTAACTTGAAACCTCGTCTGCCTTACCACGTCGCATTTCAGATAGTAGTGGCTCATCCCACGAAAACCTTTACACGGAATATCTTTCGCACAGTGGTTGACAAGGGCGCGTCAACTTGCGTTATGTCGTTAGCATGCTGGAAAGCCATTGGTTAGGTCGAGTTGTCTACATCACCTACTCTCTTCACTGCGTTCGACGATCGTTCTTTCCGACCACATGTCATCATTCCTTCTTTCCCTATGCAGTTAGGGGGGAAGACCATGTTCATCGAAGTAGAGGTATTCGATGCCCCCATCGACTACAATCTCTTGTTAGGTCGTAGTTGGACTTATTCTATGGAAGCAGTGGTCGCTACATTTTTCCGAGTCTTATTGTTTCCACATGAAGGCCGGATAGTGACCATTAATCAGTTGTCCTTCTCTCGACTTGACCCTACCTTGGGGGAATCCATGGTTCCCATGATAGATAATCCTCAAGCCGATGTCGTTAACATAGGAGTTGGTTTGTGCCCATCTTTGATGGGTACTTTCGATTATCCACCTCCTCATGGCGATGTTAAGTTTATATCGACCCACCACAAGGCTGAGATTTTTCACGTTTCGTTGTTCCGCACGACATACTTTCAGGATCCATGGATTCTTCCTTCCCCATTAGCCACGATGGATGAGACAGGGCACGCTGGCATGTCCATGCCCTTGTCATCCACTGAAGTAGCGTACTCTTTAGTCCAGCAAACTTCAACTACTCCTGATCCAACTCCTGCACAAGAGTTGGATCCACTTCAAGAGCCTATCTGGGCTCAGGGTTCTCTTGCTACCATCGATTCATTAGACTTAGACTTGCCTTCTGACGAAGCTGTAATAGAAAAAATGACTAGTCTGGACAAACCTTGGGAAGATCTTCATCACAGATCATATTTCCTCCCAGAGTTAAGCCGAATCAAGGCCGGAGAATTCACTATCACCATGATGGGAGATCAACCATGTCCTATTAATCTCTTAGCTACAAAGGAAATTTATGCTAAGGGCAATATGGAGACTATCGCTAAAACTATACCTATTAACATCTCTCGAAACCCTGGTGTCATGGAGAATGTCTTCGTCGGAGCAGATTTCTCCCCCGAAGAGATTCAGATTTACACGGATCTTTTCAAAGAATTCCATGACGTTTTTTCTTGGTCTTACGAAGTGATACCTGACATCGACCCACAAAGTGTCTATCATGGGCTACCTTTGTTGTTCTTCAAGCTCGCTTTGAGACCCAAATGAAACATCCGACGAGACTGTATTTATGCTTTTCGATCTCGTCCGGATTAACTGAGAAAAGTAACCATTATGGAATCTTCTTTAAGCCCTTTTCA